>JAUJYZ010000466.1:0-240000 GCA_033675265.1 Actinostola sp. cb2023 | reverse complement strand
TGTTGTTACTGTTGTTATTACTGTTGCTGTTGATATTGCTGTTGTTGATGTTCCATGTTGTTGTTGCGATGCTGTTGTTGTTATTATTGTGTTGTTGCTTTTATTGTTGCTGTTTTTTGCTGTTGCTGTTGTTTTGCTGTTGTTGTTGATGTTGTTACTGCTGCTGCTTTTTGTTGTTACTGTTTTATTACTGTTGCTGTTGATATTGCTGTTGTTGATGTTCCATGTTGTTGTTGCGATGCTGTTGTTGTTATTATTGTGTTGTTGTTTTTTTGTTTTTTTTTATTTTTTATTTTTTTTTTTTTTTTTTTTTTTTATTATTATTATTACTGTTGCTGTTGTTGATGTTCCATGTTGTTGCGATGCTGTTGTTGTTATTATTGTGTTGTTATTGTTGCTGTTGTTGTTGCTGTTGTTGTTATTGTTGCTGCTGTTGTTGTTATTGTTGATATACTATATATCTATAGATTGATGGATGTGGTAAAGAGTTTTCTGCTATGGGTACCCTGACATCTCACTTGAAGAGCCACACAGGAGAGCGACCTCACGGGTGCCCTTTTGATGGCTGTGAGAAGAGATTCACCAAGGCATCGAAGCTAAAGCTTCATTTACGAACACATACAGGAGAACGACCTTTTTCCTGCAATGTGGAGGCAAGTATATCAAAGCCTTCTTGTATACAGCAAGAAGGAAAAATTAACAGAAAATGCTGTTTTTACATCGCCTTAGATTGACCAATCAGTCCATCATTAAACCGGAAATGTCTCCTTTTGCGTCCGCACTTCCGGTTTTCTAAAAATAACGCCAATGAAATCCAGATATCCTAGAAAAAGGATGAGACACCTTCTGTGCCCTCTATTCTCTCTTGAATCACCCTTTTCTTATAGCCTGTGTACAGCCGCTTCTCACCCCTCCCCCTACGCGGGTAAAATCAATTTTTCTCCCATATGGGGGAGGGGTGAGAAGCGGCTGTACAGGCTATTTTCTTTGTGTTTCCTGTTCAAATTTTGACGCCAAGGGGGAATTAACCCCAGGCGAGTCGGCCTCAATCTTCCCCGGGCGAAAGACCAACAGGAAGACCAAATATTAAAAAAGAGAAATGCACTAGGGTAGCCTACCAGCCAAAGTTTTAGGGAAAATGTCTGCGTAATGCACGCCGCTTTAGTTCTTCTAGGGGAGGGGTTAGTTGGGGTTGTGCGCACGACATACGGTAACACTCTCGGAAAAGGATTTTTCAAACATTTCTTCCACCATTTGTACCCATGCTAATGTGTTTTTATTTCCTACCACAGGGGTGTGGCTGGTCGTTCACCAGCGCGTACAAGCTTAAAAGGCACATGCGTAAGCATACAGGAGAACGTCCCTACGTATGTGCATATGAAGGCTGTCACAAGTCCTTCACTCGATCCAGTCACCTTAAAACACACACTCTTGTGCACACTGGAGAAAAACCCTACGTCTGCCCAATAGACGGTAAGATTAACACAGCTAGGGCAATTTTCCTTTTGGCCGGATTATTAAACCGCTAACCTGTCTCACCGCTGATTTTAATAATAGAAATCAAGCAGCCGCCATCTTGAACATGAACATGCAGGACCCGCTTGCTTGCACTAGCGTATATCCATAGGTTACGTCTGTAGCTGTGAAAACCATGGCTTAGGGATCGACGGTTTATTGCGTAACACTTACATAATGTTGTTTTTTTGGACATTTTTTTGGACATTTTTTCAAAAACATTTTTGGGGGGGACATTTTTTGGACGGTTTTTTTGGACATTTTTTGAACTTTTTTTTGGACTTTTTTTTGTTGACATTTTTTGGATTTTTTTTAAAATTTTATATAATGGTTATTAAACAGACAATATGAACTAGAATTACACGATTTGTCCAGTGCAGTGCTTGGTGTATCAATCATTGCTGATGTTCTTTGGTATTCTAGGTTGCAATAAAGCATTCACCGCTGGAAGTAGTCTGAATGTGCACATGCGCAAACACACTGGCGAGAAGCCATTCAGATGCGAAGAAGATGGGTGCAGCAAGGCCTATACAACGGCATCCAACTTGCGAGCGCATCAGAAGAGACACGACAAAACCAGCAAATTGCTTGAAGGTACGTAAAACGCACGTAACACGTACGTAAATGCACGAAAAATGCACGTAAATATACGTAAAACGTACGTAAAACGCACGAAAAACGTACAATGTAAACGTACAATGTAATAGTAATAAAACGACTCATTCAATGAGGGTTTATCACATAATTTCAAACTTATCGGAGACATAGGACAAAAAAATGATTATCATAGCTGGAAAGAGCTCGTTGAAATTAGTAAACATGTGAAGTTTGGAAAAGATTGCTTCACAAATTGCGAAGATATGAATTTTCAAAAATCGAAATTTTGGAGTGAAATTTTGTATGAAAACCTTTGTTGGAGGCAAAAGTTGCCTACCAGCGTAAATTTCCAAAGGTTTTCATATAAAATTTCGATTTTTGAAAATTCATATCTTCGGAATTTGTAAAGCGATCTTTTCCAAACTTCACATTTTTACTAATTTCAATGAGCTCTTTCCAGCTATGATAATCATTTTTTTGTCGTATGAGTTTTGAAATTATGTGATAAACCCTCATTATATTCTGTTGTATTTTTCTTTTTTTAGTATCAGAAGACCAACCGTTACCTTCGGATTACGTTACTGTCAGTACTCTAAATAGCGTAAGTAACGCAAGCTCGCTAGTCGATAACGACACTGAGGTCACCTACACAGGAATGCACACCTTTTCTTCCGAGGACTTTACGACCGATGACGTCACGACGATTCCAGTCTCCGTACATTTCCCGGCCGGAAGTCTCAGCGCCATCGTAGCAAACAGCGGCAATCCGCTGACTTTTTCTACTGCGGGCTCGCACGACCATTCTGACGTCACCGATGAGCAAGGAAAGGGAATTCATAATGACACGGTTGCCACGGTAACACTTCCGTTAACGAATATGGAACATCTAAGTGGTAGTGTTGATGTCTCTGAGTTTGTTGTCCGTAGCGACAATGGTGAGCCTGTGATGCAGCACCATGAGGTCAGCAAACATTCAGACGTCGATAATTTAAAACACGACGGCGGTTTCGACCTGTCAATCACGAGCATCGTCAGTCATCTACGTAGTCACGATACCTCCCCGAGTGGGAAACTGGGCACGAGTGATGTACTGGCCGCGCATGGTCATGCTGGGGAGAGACTGGTGATAGACAGCAAATTCGTCTCAAGCCATTCGCGAGCGTTAGAGTTCCGTACACCCATCAACCCTGAAGATCAGTTCAAACCACCCGCTGTTATATTCCAGGTACAAACATTGTATTGCCTTGTACATTATACTCGTGTTTCGCAGCCTAGTTTAAATGCACTGGCGGTGCAAGCATAAACGCAGGGAGGCGTGTTTCACAAACCATTCTCGTTCCCAGTCCCTCCTCGTACCTTAGAAGATGAGGGGGGACTGGGATCGAGGATCTGTGAGATATGTGTGAAAAACAGGCGAATCTTTTGTACAGAAAAAGGCGGCTGTAGATTTACCACAATCCTTTTGCGAAACTATAAATCAGTACTAACAACCAAGATGTACAACTTGTCTGACACGTTGACATCAATAAAACAGATAACAGCTTCACACTTGCAAATTTTGACATTTTCAAAACTCTGTTCTAAAGTTTATATGTGGCGTAGTGGTTTATGCACGCAAGGGATTGTGGTAAAATGAATCGATCCGTCATCTTTCTTCGCAACGAGGATACAATTTCAGTTCATTTCAAATTGTGATTATTAGGAGGACAGCAACAAATCAGGATCTTCAGACACCGAGGGTGAGACGCCCCAGCCACACCCTGACCTCTCAACTACAAATCAAGCCTTGATGCAGATCACCCTACCGCAAGAAGTGATTCAGATTCATTTCCCTTGTACAGACGATTCTACCGTCCCCACTGAAAACGATGGCTCTATGGAAATGGAGACAACCGCTGGCCACCAACTGCACTCCTTTGAGACTTCATCGCTGTCTGAGCTACAAGGACATAGTTTAAACAAAACAGACTTATCTCCATATATGGATGAATCGTGCTCACCTGAGCCGGATGAAAGTCACGTGGATAATTATCCTGAAAGTACGATTAATTTACAGGATCTTAGATAACAGTAGAGACCACAGGTAGCCCAAATAAGTCTGTAACACAGTGAAACCACAGGTAACCCAAACAAGATGGAAGTGATACAGTGAAACCACAGGTAGCCCAAACAAGTTTGAAGTGAGTAACACAGTGAAACCACAGGTAGCCCAAACAAGTACGAACTGAGTAACACAGTGAAACCACAGGTAACCCAAACAAGATGGAAGTGATACAGTGAAACCACAGGTAGCCCAAACAAGTACGAACTGAGTAACACAGTGAAACCACAGGTAACCCAAACAAGATGGAAGTGATACAGTGAAACCACAGGTAGCCCAAACAAGTACGAACTGAGTAACACAGTGAAGCCACAGGTAGCCCAAACAAGTAAAGTGAAACCACAGGTAGCCCAAACAAGTTTGAAGTGCGTAACACAGTGAAGCCACAGGTAGCCCAAACAAGTTTGAAGTAACACAGTGAAACCACAGGTAGCCCAAACAAGTAAAGTGAAACCACAGGTAGCCCAAACAAGTACAAACTGAGTAACACAGTGAAACCACAGGTAGCTCAAACAAGTACAAAACTGAGGTAGCCCACAGTGAAGTAACACAGCGAAACCACAGGTAGCCCAAACAAGTAAGGTGAAACCACAGGTAGCCCAAACAAGTACGAACTGAGTAACACAGTGAAACCACAGGTAGCCCAAACAAGTAAAGTGAAACTACAGGTAGCCCAAATAAGTTTGAAGTAACACAGCGAAACCACAGGTAGCCCAATACAATTTTGCAAAACAACTAGCAGATCTACTGGGAGTCCCGACAAGAAGTTCTGTAGTGGTACATTTTTAAAGGGAGGTTTTAACATATTAGGATTCCTTAGAATTGTATGAAATTATAGCATTAAAATTACAAGTATCCTTGAATGACTAGAAAAATTCACAAAGATTTCACTCCCCACCCCTCCCCTCACAATCTGTTTAATTGGATCCACGTTCTTTGTTTCTAATGTACGGGACTTGTTTTAGCTTTGGGATAGGGTATACGGGATTTGTTTTATCTCTAAAATAGGGTATACAGGATTAATGTTAACTCTACTAGGTTATACGGGATTTTAAATCTAGGATACGGGATTTAATTTAGCTCTGGAATAGGGTATACGGGATTTATTTTAACTCTAAGCTAGGTTATACGGTATTTGTTTTAACTCTGGTATAGTGTATACGGGATTTTTTAAAGCTCTGGGATACGGTATACGGGATTTATTTATACGGGATTTGTTTTAACTCTGGTATAGTGTATACGGGATTTTTTTAGCTCTGAGATAGGGTATACGGGATTTGTTTTAACTCTAGCCTAGGTTATACGGGATTTTTTTAAACTCTGGTATAGTGTATACGGGATTTTTTAAAGCTCTGGGATATGGTATACGGGATTATAGTGTATACAGGATTTTTTATACAGGCTCTCTGAGATAGGTTATACGGGATTTGTTTTAACTCTCTGGTATAGTTTTTTTAAACTCTGTATACAGGGATTTTTTAAAGCTCTGGGATACGGTATACGGGATTTATTTATACGGGATTTGTTTTAACTCTGGTATAGTGTATACGGGATTTTTTTAGCTCTGAGATAGGGTATACGGGATTTGTTTTAACTCTAGCCTAGGTTATACGGGATTTTTTTAAACTCTGGTATAGTGTATACAGGATTCTTTTAGCTCTGAGATAGGGTATACGGGATTTTTTTAGCTCTGAGATAGGGTATACGGGATTTGTTTTAACTCTGGTATAGTGTATACAGGATTTTTTTAGCTCTGAGATAGGGTATACGGGATTTGTTTTAACTCTGGTATAGTGTATACAGGATTTTTTTAGCTCTGAGATAGGTTATACGGGATTTGTTTTTAACTCTGGTATAGTGTATACAGGATTTTTTTAGCTCTGAGATAGGGTATACGGGATTTGTTTTAACTCTAGCCTAGGTTATACGGGATTATACGGGGTATTTTTTTTTTTAAAGCTCTGGGATACGGTATACGGGATTTTATTTATACGGATTTGTTTTAACTCTGGTATAGTGTATACAGGATTCTTTTAGCTCTGAGATAGGGTATACGGGATTTGTTTTAACTCTGGTATAGTGTATACAGGATTTTTTTAGCTCTGAGATAGGTTATACGGGATTTGTTTTAACTCTGGTATAGTGTATACAGGATTTTTTTAGCTCTGAGATAGGGTATACGGGATTTGTTTTAACTCTAGCCTAGGTTATACGGGATTTTTTTAAACTCTGGTATAGTGTATACGGGATTTGTTTTCTGGGAACTCTGGTATAGTGGATTTATTTATACGGGATTTGTTTTAACTCTGGTATAGTGTATACGGGATTTTTTTAGCTCTGAGATAGGGTATACGGGATTTGTTTTAACTCTAGCCTAGGTTCTGGTATAGTGTATGGTAGGTATACGGGATTTTTTAGCTCTGAGATAGGGATTTATACGGGATTTGTTTTAACTCTGGTATAGTGTATACAGGATTTTTTTAGCTCTGAGATAGGGTATACGGGATTTGTTTTAACTCTAGCCTAGGTTATACGGGATTTTTTTAAACTCTGGTATAGTGTATACGGGATTTTTTTAGCTCTGGGATAAAGCATACGGGATCGTATTTTTAGGCCTGTGATTACGATCAGGGTTTTAGAGCCACCCCGACACCCCTACCCTGGTATTTCCTAAATACCCCCAGGGAGGTTCAGGCGTCTTAAATGTTATCATTCGCTAACCTTACGGTGCTGGTTTGTTTTCTAAGTTGTAGTTACCTGCAAAGCTACAGTGATGTTAAATAGCTCTCCATGTGTGACGCGTTGTGTGTTATACATAGTGATAATGACTGGAGTTGGATCTCCAGACTTTATTTATAACCCCGAAATAACACAGGGATCCCATTCACCCTATGTTTCATTACACGTTTTTGTTTCAAGACGCCTTTTGTCTCCGTGTTGGCCTTGCGTCCACGCGTAAACGATCTATAACGTAATTTTTCAGGAAAATACCTTCGTTGTTTACTAAACGCTCAGTTCGCCTATTTCATCCCACAACTTTTTGAGTTTTTTTTTTTTTTTTTTTTTTTTTTTTATTTTTTTATTTTATTTAATTTTTTAATTTTTTTAATTTTTCCAAATTACAATGGTTTTACAAAGAATTACACATACGTAAAGCAATTTATAACAACAAAACTGATAAGTCTTTTTGAGTGTTTATATTTTTAGATGGACTCTGACGCGGTCGTTAATTATCTGCACGAAAATGTGTTTTACTCGCGGGGAAACGTGCTTCACTCGCGTGGCTGTATCGCATGGTCACACCATCTTTCATCACTAATATGCTGTCACGCTCAACTCATCCGCCCGCCACCTGTGTAGCCGCATTTAGCTATGAAAGCAAAAACGTACTTTGTAAATAAAGATATTTTGGGAGCCGACAGACGTATCAATCAGGCAATGAAACCTAACGCGCAATGCGCATTGTACCTACGCATGTAGATCTACGGAAATACGCAAACTACCTCGATCTTTTGACCGCATACCAGCTTACCAAGCAATGAAACCTAACGCGCAATGCGCATTGTACCTACGCATGTAGATCTACGGAAATACGCAAGCTACCTCGATCTTTTGACCGCATTATTATTATACCAGCTTACCAACCTGAAGAATCGGACGACCTTCTTCCTTCTTAGCAAGTATTTTCGTTTATGGAATGCGCGCTTAATGAAAATGCGCAGGCGTTGATTAGGAGCGTGCAATTATTATTTGTTCTTTTTTCATTTTTCTTTTTTCTTTCTTTTCTTTTTTCTATGCCATGCGTGCAATTATGCCATGAACCCCAGACAGGGTCTTGCCAATACTTAATGTACAATAACTGGAAAATCATGTAGGCATCTGGTGAATCCATAATGGGGATACTTTTACTATATTATCTTAGCTTAATTACCTGGGGCATTTGGGAGAACAGTCTGGGCTGTTAATGTATTTCTGTTCAGATAAAGCTTATTATTACTTTGAAGACTATTATATCTCTAGCTGCCGTGCTATATTGTCTTTTAAGGATAGGAAGCCATAATTTTATAGCGTCTACTTGACCACGCCCTCGTTCTTGTAGACTCGCAGAAGATGTCTGTTCGCGCAAAAGAATAAGAAAAGCCCCTCAGGGTTATGCTTGCGTCGTCCGGTCCACGTACATACTGTATTACATTTTATCTGGTTGTGTTTGTGGTTACACTTGTAATCAGTATATAATACTAGCTGTAGAGTCTTAATGTGAAATCTTCCATTTTCACTAGCGTCGCAAGCATAAGCGCGAGCAACAAGAGCCCTTGCGTCGGGCCCGTTTTCACAGTGACATAACCCATCTCGTGTTTGCGCTTATGCTTGCGTCGGGCCCGTTTTCACAGTGACATAACCCCTCTTGTGCTTGCGCTTATGCTTGCGCCGGGCCCGCTTTCACAGTGAAATAACGCCTCTTGTGCTTGCGCTTATGCTTGCGTCGGGCCCGTTTTCACAGTGACATAACCCCTCTTGTGCTTGCGCTTATGCTTGCGTCGAGCCCGTTTTCACAGTGACATAACCCCTCTTGTGCTTGCGCTTATGCTTGCGCCGGGTCCGCTTTCACAGTGAAATAACCCCTCTTGTGCTTGCGCTTATGCTTGTGTCGGGGAAATTTTCACAGTGACATAAGATCTCTTGTGCTTGCACTTATGCATGCGCCGGGCCCGCTTTCACAGTGAAATAAACCCTCTTGTGCTTGCGCTTATGCTTGCACATGGGTCCGCTTTCACAGTGAAATAACGCCTCTTGTGCTTGCGCTTATGCTTGTGTCGGGATCGTTTTCACAGTGAAATAACGCCTCTTGTGCTTGCGTTTATGCTTGCGTCGGGCCCGTTTTCATAGTGACATAACCCCTCTTGTGCTTGCGTTTATGCTTGCGTTAGGTCCGTTTTCATAGTGAAATAACCCCTCTTGTGTTTGCGCTTGTGCTTGCGCGGGCCCGCTTTCACAGTGATATAACGCCTCTTGTACTTGCGTTTATGCTTGCGTCGGGCCCGCTTTCAAGTAAAATAACCCCTCTTGTGCTTGCGTTTATGCTTGCGTCGGGCCCGTTTTCACAGTGAAATAACGCCTCTTGTGCTTGCGTTTATGCTTTCGTCGGGCCCGTTTTCACAGTGACATAACCCCTCTTGTGCTTGCGTTTATGCTTGCGTTAGGTCCCATAGTGAAATAACCCCTCTTGTGCTTGCTCTAGCGCTTATGCTTGCGTCGGGCCCGTTTTCACAGTGAAATAACGCCTCTTGTGCTTGCCCTTATGCTTGCGTCGGGCCCGCTTTCACAGTGAAATAACCCCTCGTGTGCTTGTGCTTATGCTTGAATCGCTATAGTAAAACCAAGGCTTAATGGGGAATATTTACACAAATCCATGTACATTCTACGTACTCCACGAGTAACACTCAAAATATATTTGCGGTTGACAGTAAACAGAACATTCCCAAAATAGCTCCCAGCAATTCAGGATGAGAACCCCCAAGGCGGGGCTAGAAAACCCCGCATCCTTTGCAATTAGCTCTCTAAACATTCTAAAAGAAGTCTCGGTTTTGATATCCTGTTTTTGATCCAATAAACGAGCACAGGTCAAACCAACCACTCGCTCAATGTTTTACTTATGAAATGCGTCTGTCTAAATAAGCTGCAGGCAGAAGGTTCCAGAGAATCTGGATGATTGTGTAATGCGTAAAATGTATTTTTAAAGTCGGTCGTAACCTCACGCCACGTACGTAGAAAACTTTAGCCGTGAAAATGGCCACAATTAAATCACGTGAAAATAGTCAGTTACACACTGGCTGGACAGACAGACAGACGGACAAACAGACATACAGACGGACAAACAGACAGACAAACAGACAGACGGACAGACAGACATATAGACGGACAGACAGACAGACGAACAGACAAACATACAGACGGACAAACAGACAGAGAGACGAACTGACGGACAAACACGGGCAGACAGACAGACGGACAGACGGACGGACAGACAGACAGAGAAGTACTTTATGTAAAAAATTCGTCCCCAGTCTCCACACCGCACAGCACGGTTATCGACATTACCATGACGCAACATCCTCAACAGAAAGTGAAGTGAGACCTCACACAACTAGAAATGCAAATTGCGTGCTCAGCCCGAAAAACTAAATACCTCTGTCTGGACGGGTTGAATATCGAGGGTGCCCTTGCCAGCATAGCATGTTAGTTGAGCGAGACTTCGGGTGGGAAGCCGGGGAGAGTCTGCCGTCCGATTTCCATGGATGTTTATCCACAGGTATGATTCTCCACAAATTTCTCGAGGATATATAATCGAGGTTATTTTATGTACGAATTATAAAAACTATATTAAAATCCGTGTAACCCTCTTGTCAATCAGTCTCGCTTAGAATGTACAACATCCGTGACTCACAGTGTCAAAATCTGCCAATTTACTGGGTTATATCTTTCTTTACCTCTCTGATCCCTGTCGCTTTTACTCCCTTGCCCCGGGGGGTGGGAGTGGACTGACTCTTGACCAAGACACACACGTTGAGAGAGGTCATAACTAGATCTAATAATACAGTGGAACCCCGATAAGCCGACCACCGGCACTATCTGGTCGTATTAACGGGGTGCATGGTCGTAACTGAGCCAAAAATTAAATTGCTGTAATAAAGATGTGACGATATACCGTAAAGTTCCGAAAGTAGCGAGGTCGTTACTTTGGGATTTAGCAACCTTAGATAACTGTTACTGGTGGTCGCTGGTGGTCGCTACTTTCGGGGTGCTAAAATCGTTAACTTTTAGGAGCCATGCTGTGTAACTTAAACAACATCGTGTACGGTATTTTAACTGAAACAACGAATATTCACAGGATCTAGAACGTATTATATTATGACTATTGCTTTCGGTTACATTTGTTTATGTGTAGCAGTAAATGTACTGGCTCTTTACGTGCTGTTTACTAGTGCTGTTCGCCATCTAATCTGATCATCGCTCTAGAGGAGGATCGCTACTTTCGGGGGGTCGTTACTTTCGGGATTTGTTAGCAAGCATCAATTTTTACTGTTACTTTCGGGGGGTCGCTACTTTCGGGAGGTCGTTACTTTCGGGATTTGTTAGCAAGCATCATTTTTACTTTTTTTCTGTTACTTTCGGGGGGTCGCTACTTTCGGGGGGTCGCTACTTTCGGAACTTTACGGTAATGAAGTGGCTGGGGTTCTCGTCTACGTCAGCGCGCAATTTCCTTCTAATTTCCCGTCGCAAAATTAAAAAACATTATAATTAGTTTGCGGGCGTTTTGACTCCCCTTCCTTTCTCTCCTCCCTTCTCCTCTCCTCCCTTAGCTTTTCCTCTCCTCTCCTCTCCTCCCCTCTCCTCCCCTCTCCTCCCCTTCCCTCTCAACCACAAGCTATTTCAAGCTAATTGACATTTATAGTTAATTTGCAGAAAATTCAGTACTGATGAACTAAAAGTTTTAGTTTCAGTTGCTTTGAGCAAATGGTTTATAAATCAACGTTGTGAATTCTGTCGTGAAATTATGACGAAACCGGCCGTGACTCAAACTCGCAGAACCTTAATCTCGAGCACTAAGAACCGCATTCTCCTATATAATGGTCACGATCCGCGAGAGTTACGGTGTTCCTTCGAAGACACAGGTATCCCACACATTCGAACCCCGGGATACGACCACCTCGCTTTTACGGACTTATTAATTTATTGGCTGAAGAGAAGGCTCAGTCAGGTCACCCCCTCGATACGACCAGATGTGTTTGTGGCCGGTTTAACGAGGTTCCACTGTACCAACTCTGTTTTATCAATAATCGCGAATTCGTTGATTACATTAAGATATAATCTTAACATTTGATTGATACAAAACCCTTTAATCACTGTAGGCTATTGACCGACCCCACCCAAGTGTAGGCAGTATTGATAAAATGAGTCATCGTTAATTAAATCATTTAGATTACATTAAGATAGAGTCTTTAACATTTCATCTTCCGGGACTTTATCGACCGCACCTAAAACTGATATACCGTGTATTCATTCATTAATATTACATTAAGATATAATCTTTAACATTTCATCATATGGCCGTCTGATTCCGGGACTTTATCGACTGCACCTAAAACTGACATACCATGTAAAAGGACGATTAATACGTTAGCTTTCAATGGTATCGAGGTTGCTTTCTTACGCCAGAATAACATAGCTCACTATCGAGTGTCTTGTATTAATCATTCAATTTCTTTAGACGAAGGGAATTACGTTTCTACCAAGTTTTCATGCGATAGTTTTATGATAAATCGGGAGTCCTTCAAATTCTGGTTTTCTTCTGGTCAGTTCTGATCGTTGCGCTGCGTCGTTTAGCTTGATTTAATTTTCCACACAACCAACAAAATCGCATGACAAGAACTTTGTTCTCTTCTGATAGCAATATCTAGCTGCATATCTGGGTGACTGGGTTACATTAACCAGCGTAATTGAACTACAATAGCTCACTTTCCCGCCAAAATAATAGCTTTCTTGACGCGCGCGCGCTCCAGAGAATTTGGGCGCGAAATTAAAGTAGAAACTTCTAGATCTACACCACGTACTTTATATATATATATATATTTTTTAATTCTGTATTTTATAATTTCACAAAGATACATACACTTAACTTAACACGTATTTGTTAAAGCAGACTTATCCTTGTTTTCTAGCAACTACTTTGCCACAGTTTTGAGCTCAGTGAAAACTTGCCGCCAAAGTAATCATCTTGACGCGTTCCAGTATGGCTTTGGCGGGAAGAGGAAACTTCCGCCATGCACTTGTAAAGGCGAACTTACCGGGGTTTTCGTCTATACGTTGTAGAGCAATTTCCTTCAAATTTCCCGTCGCAAAATTAATTTGTTAAACACAAACTGACGTTTGTTCTTTGGCAGTAATTTATTCCATGCATGATTTTACACTAAATATTTAGACATGAGTTAAAATTTGCCGCCAAAATAATTATCTCTGACGCGCGCGCGTTTCAGTACATTTTGGCGCGAAAAAGTCCCACTGAACAACACATGAAGACATTTGTCGGCTTTTATAGTCGGTACCTTTTAGATTATATGTAAGTAGCTGATAACCGATATAATACAAAAAAGTTGGCACTCTATCTGACAAAGTAATAGTGGCCTACATTCTGGATTCTCAGGCTATAAATTGCCTCTGCTCTCAGTTCTGCGGTGAACACCAAATCACTCCTGTTCAAGTGCTTCATATGAGGTTAAATGTGTCGGTTCATCTCAATCGGTTTCCGTTGGTTGGATCGACTATAGAGGAAGAACGTCCGTGGTTGAAATGATTATAGCTTAAGTGTCGCCGGTGACGCCTCAAAGCGTAGTTAGCGCAGCAAGCACATGTGCACTGAATCATAAGAAGCCTTGAGTCAAATAAAAAAAACCACATTGATCTATTGGCGATACGATTATACTGTAATGATGGCATTAGGCCCATTTTCACATGACAAGTATATAATGCATCCTGTGCTTGCGTCGCTTGTAAAAGCCAGGCTTAACGGTTACGCCGTCAGCTTGACTGAGCAGGAGTTGAACTATATTTGAATATATGCTATATCGGGTATGTGCCCCCGAATAGTGTATGGTTTTTGAACCTCCAGATCCTTAAATTGGGTACCATATTTTTCTTTTTCACCATAAAATAAAATGTTCGATCTTTAAATTGGGTACACTTTATTTTATTTTGGCTAAAAAATCTGCTTAGCGTAACAGCCAGCGTATGTATTTATGATATTAGCGATTTCCAAAGGAATACTATTAACTTTTTCCTTAAATTGGGTCTATATTTCAGTTACAAATCCTTGGAAAGGGTAGGAATTTTCAAATTTTCCATCCTTAAATAGGGTCAGGTACGTTTCAACATCCCGGCGGCACACCCCTATCCTAAATTTCCGGGAGTACACCCCCCCTCCCCCCCCCCCCCCCCCCCCCCCCCCCCCCCCCCCCAAGAAATTATCCTCCCGGGATATGCTCGCAAGAAAATTTATCCTTAAAACGGAAACAAAATAACATGCAAGAATTTATGCTCACATAACTGATTGTACCGACATAATTTAGTTGGTCTTATTAGTTCATTAAACTGAAGCTTTGATTGGTAATCAGTCTGAAAACGGCCAGTAATTAACTGGGATAGCTAGCACTAAGCATTTAAGGCCGGGTATACGCAAATCCGATCAATCGTAATCTGCGGGATTTAATCTGCGGTTACATTAATTTATTGCTATATTCTGTGGCCACAAAAAGCCTATTCAATGCAACAGGAAAAGAAGCCACTTCACTGCAAGCTAAAAATTCCAACAGTGGGTTTTGAAAATGGAAATGGCTGATCAATCGTAATCTGCGGTTACATTATTGCTATATTCTGTGGCCACAAAAACCTATTCAATGCAACAGGAAAAGAAGCCACTTCACTGCAAACTAAAAATTCCAACAATGGGGTTTTTAAACTGGAAATGGCTGTCCCTCGTACATTGATGGCATAATTCGTACAACATAATTATTACAGAAATGTTTCACTCAAGTAAGCCACTTCAGTGCTAAACAGATAAAAATCGATTGTAGTGTTTTGAACGTGAAAAATGACAGTAAAATGCAGCTAATATTCACTGGCTTGCGCAGGAAGCCACTTGAATGTTAAAAGATGACAGATTTTTCCGAAATAGCTACAATAATTTGAATAAGAACATTCTTAATAAGCCATTTAACTGAGAAACATTTTCGTACGGAAAGCCACTTGACTGCTATAAGATAATCATCCTCGGAAACCCAGGGGCTGATGTAAGATAATAGATAATTAAATAAGTTTAATGTAATAATGCAATTGATTTTTTTTCGTTGCACTGATTGCAGTTGAGAAAACATCCATTTAATAAACTGAATGATATCGAAAATTTATTTAGGACTGACAAATCATTTATCTAACTTTAATTACAGACTGAAGAATATAACACAAATGTTACCACTTGCAAAACAGCCATTTAACAATGAAATTGAACCAAGAAAAAAAAGCCATTTAACAGTGAAATCGAACCAAGAAAAAGCCATTTACAGTGAAATCGAACCAAGAAAAGCCATTTACAGTGTGGACACTTGAACCGTGAACACTTAGGTTTTTTCTAACACATAACTATAAATTATCCATTGAGCAAATTGATCAGAAAAATGATTTATTTTGATCACTAAGTGTATTTCAACTCAATGCTCCATTTGAGAGGCTATGAGGCAATAGAAAGTTCGAAAAAAAAAGCTCGAAAAAAACTCGTGTCCACACTGTAACAGTGAAATCGAACCAAGAAAAGCCATTTAGTGAAATTGAACCAAGAAAAAGACATTTAACAGTGAAATCGAACCAAGAAAAAGCCATTTAACAGTGAAATCGAACCAAGAAAAGCCATGCATTTAACAGTGAAATTGAACTAAGAAAAAGCCATTTAACAGTGAAATTGAGCCAACTATAAGCCATTTAACAGTGAAATTGAACCAAGAAAAAGCCATTCAGTGAAATTGAACTTAGAATAAGCCATTTAACAGTGAAAATGAACCAAGAAAAAGCCATTTAACAGTGAAATTGAACCAAGAAAAGCCATTTAACAGTGAAATTGAACCAAGAAAAGCCATTTAACAGAGAAAATGAACCAAGAAAAAGCCATTTAACAATGAAATTGAACCAAGAAAAGCCATTTAACAGTGAAATTGAACCAAGAAAAAGCCATTTAACAGTGAAAAGCCACTATTTGCTTCAAAAGCCACTTTGCTGTCAGATTTCGCGTTCACGCAATTACGTAGGCGTCTGTCTGTGTGCTGATAGACTTGTTATATTAATACGCTTACCAGACTTCCGTCATCCTGAATCAGTGGATCAAAATCGCCAAAATCTTCCCTTATAAAAGCATCGCAAGGGCATGTTTTGTTCCCCCATTTCAGCT
Organism: Actinostola sp. cb2023; assembly: GCA_033675265.1. NCBI lineage: Eukaryota > Metazoa > Cnidaria > Anthozoa > Actiniaria > Actinostolidae > Actinostola > Actinostola sp. cb2023. The sequence continues at coordinate 223,795 of JAUJYZ010000466.1, read as the reverse complement.
TAGTAAATATAAGGTCGAGGGCATTTTACATTGATGTAAAGTAAGGGTCAGAGTAGCTCTACATGATTGACAGTCAAATGACAAATACGTAATTATGATAATTGTTTTTCCGTGGTACTTGTGCTCTCCAAACACATACCAGACACGCGCGAATGCAGTGCATTCCATGCATGAAACGAGGAGGCAGGCCTCTTGACACATCACTCTTGTCTCGATTCTAAAGCCACATATCAAGGGATTAACTGGCCCGCCCAGCTCACTCAACTAATTAAAAGGCGAAACGTTCCAGCGAGTTCATTAATCGAGGTTTGCTGTCAGTTCGATCATGTCTCTCTTTGGGCACCTTCTTGTAATCGCAGTAGTTCTGCAGGTTTCTTTGGCTTCGCGGTGGCGATTTGGGGGACGTTCTCCTCGATGCTTGAAGATCACAGACGAAACGGCTCCGCTGTGTGCGAACTTGTCGAAAGGCTACGATGAGATGATGCTTCCAAACTTTCTAGGCCACGACAAAGTGAAAGAAGTGAAACAAGAACTTGGTCAGTGGGCACCGTTGGTTGGATCCGGTTGTCATCCGTATCTTAAACACTTCTTGTGCTCGATCTTTGCACCAGTTTGCATGGTTAATCAACCTCCTATCGGTCCGTGTAGATCTCTATGTTCAATGGTTCAAATCTCCTGCGAACCTTTGATGAGAATGCACAACTACTCCTGGCCGCCGATGTTGAATTGCTCCCAGTACAAGGAAAATGATTTGTGTGTGAGCATCCCAGCGCCCACGACTCCAGTTTCAAATCCTAGTGGTAAGAAAAAAGGCCTTCAAAATCACAGACAATTACTCCAGAATTCAATTACTAACTCTCTAGATTTCAAAATGACTGAGTTGAATTGATTTGGTTGTGAAGTTGATTTATTGATCACTTTGGATGCTCATGGCTCGCGCGATAATTGAATTTCTGTAAGCATACGTAATTGTGTATTGACGTTTTGTAGCTAAGTCTCGAAGAATTGACCTTCGAGTTTTTATCTTTGACGAGCTGGAGCTATTGTATTTATTCACGGAATATTGTTTACAAATGTTGGTGAACTCGACTCAGTGTGACCTTGGCCAGTCTCAAACAATCTCTCGCAGTAAATCCTATTAACCAAAGATAATCACTTCGACCAGGAAGCGAAGATTTGCGGGATTTACTCCACCAAAGGCGCTCAAGAAATAAGAATTTCCAAAGCCACAAAATAAAGTCAAACTTCACTCTATTAAAGTTCCCAGACGAAAATTCTTTCACACTCTTCTTTATATACTCTCTGATGTTTTCTTTACAGTGTGTGTCGATGATAACGATGGTTCACAGAATAAGATGTCTCTCTCGATGCTGAAGAAGAAATTCTGCGAGGCCAACTTCAGTAAGTGAAAATGCGTTTATTTTTCTAAAGTAAAGTTTAGAATTCTTAGCATGTTTGTTCTAATTGCCCATGGTCTATTGTGTCTCGTTTGCTTGACTAACCCCATTCTTCAGATTCCCGTCTAATGCCCCTATAATCATTATCAGACCTACGCAATCTTTATCTTAAACCAAATCAAATCTTAAATCCTAAAACTCTGATATCTGCTCTTATATTTTCAAAAGTTTTGAAGAGAAAACACAGCTTTTGATCGATATTTGCTCGGTTCGCATGTCTGCTCCCCTCAATGTAAACACCGCCAAAGCTTGTCAGACTTCGAACAAAGCGAGATGTTGTGGTCCATGAAGGGTGGCCATTCTGCGCGACAGTCACGGGTATATATCATCTCTCTTGTGTGCAAGCCTGGTTTCTGTCTTTCGCAGCATTTGTAGTTGATGTGGTTGGTATTCGACAGACCGCAGACGCTGGGCGGAGAGTGAGGGCGTGAGAGTCGTTATTTGAACATTTTATGTTGGTGTGTGTAGATTATGTGTGAGAAACACATTGGACACGAAAAGAAAACCCCTACAAGGCGGTCTCGAATATCTCCAATATATCAAAGCTGTCTATATACTCCATTACCACGTCCTTAAAGGTGTCTGTGTTCTTTATTTCTATGACAACAATTGATCATTTACGTGCATAGTGTCGATAGAAACGTTTACAGTCCGTGTCCCTTGTTGCTATGGCAACATTCATATCTCTAGATTGCGTGCCAGACAACAACAAGACTAGTCAAGAAATATCGAACCAAATTCAAAGTCGTCCAAATCCAAGGGATATACACATTTCTGTATAGTGAGGAGTTCGAGATAACCGGGGGTCGGGAAAAAAAAAAAAAAACGAGGTCCAAGGTGTCCAAATCCAAGGGATATATCAGTTCTATAGCCAGGAGTTCGAGAGAACCAAGGTTGTAATTTATTACTTCTGACATATCGCTTTGATTAGACATCGTGGGCTTAGCATGAAGTTCCGGATTACGTTCCGTTACAACACGTGTTTCTAATTCTCCTTGACTACACGTGAAAGGTTATCTAACTTCTTGACTTCTTGAGAGAACGGGTACAGCATTCGTAAAACTACGTACATTTTTAGTCACAATAACATCACTCACGCTAGGTACCCTGGGTGTGTTTTGTGTCCTAATGGTTCTACTTTTTTTTTACTTTTTTTCCTGGAACCCAGGATAAGATGGCTCTTAAGATCAGAAATTTTCATCTTCTTTTATTTAATCATTGAAGACGTTTGATCGAACCCTCCATATCCATACCGATCTCACATACGGTACGACGCTCAAGGTGGAGCCGGGGGGATGGGTACGGAGAGCCAAGAGTGCCTGTCATCTCCCCCCTAGGGAGTCCATGACTACTGAGGTCATCGCGGTTGTTTTATATAGGAAACCACAAATGTGCGGCGGAAAACATGTTTCCGCTCTTTTCAATATAAAGGAAGAACTTGTTTACTTACTTAAACCTGGCCTTTGAACTAATATAATTAGTGGGCTATAGCCTTAATAAATAGATGCACTTTACTGGCTTTAGATCTCTGCCTAGCACTTGACTGGCTTTATGACGGTTTGCACTTTACTGGCTTTAGATCCCTGCCTAGCACTTGACTGGCTTTATGACGGTTTGCACTTTACTGGCTTTAGATCCCTGCCTAGCACTTGACTGGCTTTATGACGGTTTGCACTTTACTGGCTTTAGATCCCTGCCTAGCACTTGACTGGCTTTATGACGATTTGCACTTTACTGGCTTTAGATCCCTTCCTAGCATTTGACTGGCTTTATGATGATTTGCACTTTACTGGCTTTAGATCCCTGCCTAGCACTTGACTGGCTTTATGACGGTTTGCACTTTACTGGCTTTAGATCCCTGCCTAGCACTTGACTGGCTTTATGACGGTTTGCACTTTACTGGCTTTAGATCCCTGCCTAGCACTTGACTGGCTTTATGACGATTTGCACTTTACTGGCTTTAGATCCCTTCCTAGCACTTGACTGACTTTATGACAGTTTGCACTTTACTGGCTTTAGATCCCTGCCTAGCACTTGACTGGCTTTATGACGGTTTGCACTTTACTGGCTTTAGATCCCTGCCTAGCACTTGACTGGCTTTATGACGGTTTGCACTTTACTGGCTTTAGATCCCTGCCTAGCACTTGACTGGCTTTATGACGGTTTGCACTTTACTGGCTTTAGATCCCTGCCTAGCACTTGACTGGCTTTATGACAGTTTGCACTTTACTGGCTTTAGATCCCTGCCTAGCACTTGATTGGCTTTATGACGGTTTGCACTTTACTGGCTTTAGATCCCTGCCTAGCACTTGACTGGCTTTATGACAGTTTGCACTTTACTGGCTTTAGATCCCTGCCTAGCACTTGACTGGCTTTATGACGGTTTGCACTTTACTGGCTTTAGATCCCTGCCTAGCACTTGACTGGCTTTATGACAGTTTGCACTTTACTGGCTTTAGATCCCTGCCTAGCACTTGACTGGCTTTATAATGATCAGCACTTTTGATAGAGAATGCCAATAAAATGTACTCTCACCTTAAAAAGCACTTTACTGGCTTTAGATGATTTGTACTATACTGGCTTTAGATACTGGTTTTTGAATAGAATGGCGCTAAACACTCGTACGTCATAAAGAGCACTTTATTGGCTTTGTGATGATTAGTATGATTGATGCTAAAATGAACATACAAATGGTTTTTCATTAAAGAAGTAACTGTTAGTAGGTCACACAATAATAATAATAATAAGCACTAAACTATAATGCCGATGATTGTGGTGGTGGTTAATAATAATAATTTATATAGCGTATTTATCCTACAAGCCCAAATAGGCTTTACAATACAGTTGAACCTCCGGTTGCGACCACTCTCGTAAGCGACCACCTCTCCTAATAATAATAATAATAATAATAATAAAAACTTTATTTTACAAGGGAAAAAACATATTACAGCTTGAGCTGAATAACTTATGGCCCTTCTAATCTAAAAATATAAATATAATCTTAAAAAATATCTATATAAATATCTATCCTAATATCTATCCTAATCTAAACCTAATACTAATATATACATATACATAATATTGATAAATTTCTAAAAATATAAAAAATCGACTATGAAATGATCAATGCCTTCATACTGGCTAATTATAAAATTAAGCGACCAGTTTTCCAAAATACCAAAAGTTCAGGGCGTATACTACAAGATAGTTTAATCGAACATTGTATTCACCACTGCACGAATCAGTCGTGTCGAAATGAGCATTAAAGGTTGAGTCAGGCGTCTATCAGCTTTTGAAAACGGCGTATGCTACAAGATAGTTTAATCGAACATTGTATTCACCATTGCACGAATCAGAGGTTCGACTGTATAGCATTTTTTACAGAATTGAACCTCGGGTTGCGACCACTCTCGAAGCGACCACAAAGCTTGATATTTTGGGTGGTCGCTTACGGGAGGTTCGACTACCACGCATTCCATCGATTTGTAACATTTACTAGTTTAGAGCGTGTGCGCTCGATATGCAAAGTCAAGTGGCTGTGCGAGATTCCTGCATGCTTGCCCTCACACGCTTATTATACAGTCGAACCTCCCATAAGCGACTACCCAAAATGTCAAGCTTTGTGGTCGCTTACGAGAAGCGGTCGCTTACGAGAGGTTCCAACTATAGTGATTTGACTTGGAACTGAACTTTTGGTATTTTGGAAAACTGGTCGCTTAGGAGAGGTGGTCGCTTACGAGAGTGGTCGCAACCGGGGGTTCAACTGTATGAGACATTCCTTATTTATCCAATTCAATTTAACCGATTTGCTCTTTCTTTTAGCTTTCAAAGGTCGCGTCCAAGAACGCAAAGAAAGAAACGGCATAATCATCCTCAAATTAAAAATAAAGTTAATCCGCACCCCAAGTATCTGAGGAATGTCAAGCAAGGGATTCTGCGCCTGCGCGTACCGATCACCAATCGAAGCCAATGCAAGGGGGCGCAAAAACGCAAACAGTTTCTGGTATTTGGTACGTTCAGGAAAGGAAAACGGCTCGTCGTGACTCATCTTTTGAAATGGAAAAAATGGAAAAGACTCTCGCGGAAGCTCAACAAAAAATCCTGCAAAAAGTACTAAAGGATATAATAGCACGGCGATACCGGATTTTACCTGCAAGACACATTGATTCCTAACGTTACGCTTTTGACAGGACGTCAACCCTACCAGGATACGTCTAGAGGAATGGAGTTCTTGCCTTCAAAGATTGTAGTAGTGTAATTTGTTTCTCTCAACCGCTGACCACAAGTAACCGAAGTCGCATGCATGTAGCAAACCGCTGACCACGTGATCGAAATAGCCGCTGACCACAACAAACTGAGGCCGCATGCAGGCACATTAGTAGAAGAATGTTTCTTCTATCGATAGCTAAGGTTGACATGACATAGAGATAAAGATATTTTAGCGTAAGAATATTTTGTAAAGTTATTTTATACATATTTAGATAGAGGCAAAACTCGCATGCTATCCTTGAGACGTCAGCGCGCTGTTGACGATACTACATGCGCATGCGCAAACAACCAGTGGGTTGCCTAGGAAACGCATGCGTGTAAATAGTTTGAACGATATTGTAGATAATGCGTCCTGTTAGACACAAAATAGCAATAGATTTTTAAAGTAAAACAGAAGACAACCTCGCTGATACGATAAATTGTTACTTGGGCTTCCTGTGGTTAGCCCGAGTCCAGCTCGATAGACTCGGAACTAGACGCACAATGCAAATGTCAATCTCGTACCCAGTCTCTTTTGGGGCAAGAAGAGAAGGATTGGATGCGAAATTGTTGTAGTTTCGTTATCTCTCGATTTTATTACGGCCACTTTGTGTAAACAGATAGCCTTCACCAGACGAGTTAAACACCCATAGTTATCAAAGCGACCACCTTTGATGTCAGGCAAATGTGTCGCTAAAGGGAGGTTTACATTCATATGCGCAAAAGAAGCAGTATAGTGCATAGAGCCATGAAAAGATCACATTTTAATTAGGATGTTAAAAAATGAGAAACCTATATACAGTTATTAACTCTCTAAGACTGACACCTTCGGGGGCAAATTTCGCTGGCCGGATTAGAGAGGTGTCTGTCTTAGAGAGGATGAGTTTGTAGAATATTAAAGCAGTGCAGTGCAGCGACCAGATAAAGGCGCCCGCCTTAGAGAGGTGCCCGGTTTAGACAGGTGTGCCCTGAAGGCTCGAAACTGAGCCTAGTTTGAAGTTTGATGTTATATTATACAGCAAAGAAGCACGAACGAAACAATACGTATATTCAGTAAATAATTAACGGAGAGTCTAGTTAAAATGGCTGAAATGGCCTTGATAAATCATTGTAATTTTAACTTTTTTAACCATATATTCAAAAAATAAATAAATTAAAGCAGAGAATGAAATATCCGTAGTTTTGTTTGACTCGCAGGGGAACCAACCTGGTCAATGAGCAACATTAATCGGCATTTCACCCTTGATCTAGCGACGCACCGCAGCACAATCGCACATGCATAACTACAATTTGTGTCGTGAAACTACCCGACGCAAGCATGTATAAGAAGAAATGGACGCATTTTGATCCATTAGTTTTAGCTTGTGCTAATGGTTACGTCCCTTCCGTTTGTAGTTAAAAAAATGAGCAGCAGTATTTTGTCAGGTGTGAGGCTACGATAGCGCATGCGCAGCCAAAAACTAAAACGGGTCAGAAAACAGCAAAGAAATGGAAACATTTCGATCGTTGTTTGTGCTAGTTGTGTCGTGCAATGAGTGATGTAACTGTCTTTGTCCTACACTTGCGTCATGAGACTCACTAGCGACGGCGTTATGTCACTGTGAAAACGGGACTGACTGGAGCATAAGTAGTACAGAGATAGTGGAAGAAGAGAGAGAGAGAGAAGGTTAAAAGAAGAGTGTTAACAGGGTACCGTAAGTACAAGGACGAGGATCAAACTTTGTAATCTGTGTTTTGCTGTTGCTATTCCTTGAAATCTGTCACTGATTTAGATATTGTCAATTAATCTATAATCCGAGTTGCTAATGACTGATGTTTTCTGTCTCTCGATATCACCATCAGACAAGCCAATATAACCATAAGCAGCTCATCAATTTACACACTATTGACATTCCTGAGACCCTGATTGTTTTCAACTATAAAAGATACATTATCCAAAGCAATCAGTCAGCAGCTTTTGACAGTTATCATGCAACGAAAAATAAACGATCATTCCTCAAAGATTAACAGATTATTTTTGATGACTTAATCAGACTGACACATTTTTACTTCTTTTGTGTAGAGGGAGGAGGGGGGTTGATGTATCAGTACATTTACCACAATCCTTTGGGCGCATCAACCCCTACAGTATTAGAACAGAGAGGTATTAAATTTGAAAACGTCAAATTTTTACGCCGCGAATTAGCTGTTATCTGCTTGAGTTATTTGAACGTCAACGGCAGTACTGATCATTTTCGCAGTTTCGCAAAGGATTATGGTAAAATGTACAATCGCCTAATTTTGACCAATGCGACAATCCCACTTGGCTTAGGCTAAGAACACGTCAAATTATTCATGTACCGTTCCTAATTGTTGCAATAAAGTACATGAAAAGAACGGCGTCTGGTTCGAATTGGAACGGTCTATTTAATTTGGAACGGCTCAGGTTCAAAGGACGATAAAACATCCTAAAACACGTCCAAACTCCCCAACATCACTGAAGATATCATATTAAAAACACGCAGCAAGTTCCATAATGTGCTATTTTGATTTAGCAGATTTCGATTTTTCGATTCTAAGTGGCCTTCTGAGATACTGAAACTTGGGCTTCCTGTGTAATGGAGTGGCGTGAATATTTGGAACGACTAATTTTAATTCTTATAAATAAGAACGACGTCTGAATCAACAGGCGGACTTCTGTTGAATTAGGTCGATCTAAATATGAATTAGGAACGGTACATGAATAAATTCGACGTCTGTTCTTAGCCTTAGGGATTTATATCGAGCAAAAACTGAAGTTCATTCCAGCTTTGGGCTTCCTGTGTTTTTCTCACTAAGAGGAAGCATGAGTACTAGAATCTTCACAAGATGGCGGACGTTGAAGAAGGAGAGAACTGTACAAAATGAACCCGAGTAAAACGCCGCTTTTCGACCTCAAATCTTTACAGATAAACCACAGACTTTAATATGACATTGTCAACTAACGAGATATCGTCCTTACTAAGGTATTCCTTCTCAAATATGTCAGAATTGTTGTGTTTAAAGTGCGGGAAAATGGTGTCTTCACTTTTGCTTTTCTGTTTTCAGTATTCTCTCAGACGAGCCGCTTTTGCAGTCGTCCTTTGAATCCATCGCACTGCAATTACACCAGCGTTTCTCTAAAAATGAACACTTTCAACTTGGATCGACTATGGTAAAGAATATTGCTTATTTTACGTTAGCTAAACATATTCAAGTTTGTATGTCTACATCAAATATCTCGTATTCCAGTCTTGTATTAACTAATAAGCTCTTAATGAGCTTTCGTGTCTGTATTTTAGTTTGAATATTCGAAGACATGGAAAAGCGTTTTACCGACCAGACGCCATAGAATAGAACATATAACTTACTATATATATATATATAACTTATATTAAACTTACTACATATCCCGGGTACATAGAGTGCAATATAGAAAAGTGTGAAATAGTACTAATTTTAAATAGTACTAAATAGTGCTATTTCTATTGTTTTCTATTGTTTCATTAGTGCTATTTAGTACTAATTAGTTATTTAGTTTTCAAGCTTTTCTAAATTGCACTCTATGTGTTACAATAATTGTACATGTACATGTATCTCTATTTATTCGTATTCCTATGTTGTCTGTCCCTCATGTACTGGTATGTGCCCCTAATAAATAATACAATATTTTGTGAATCAGTTCTTCCTGATGTGTATAATATGATGGTTTAATATTTCTAAATTTGAACCTTTCGTTTATGAGTTATAGAGGTTTGAAATCTTAATATGCAAATTTGATGACGTCTACCCAGGCTTTTGCCATAACTTATTTAGACTTGTTCAAGAAGAACTTATTTTTTTTAAATGGGGAAAAAGTCATAAAATCATTTATAAAGACTGTGGAAAAATTATGTAAGTTTTCAAATGTCAATAATCAGCACAAGGTAAATGAAGCCTGGGTAGACGTCATCAAATTTGCATATTGAGATTTCAAACCTCTATAACTCATAAATGCAAGGTTCAAATTTAGAAATATTAAACCATCATATTATATACACATCAGGAAGAACTGATTCACAAAATATTGTATTAATTATTAGGGGCACTTTAATAATAATGGTCTTTATTATATATCTGTGATGTAATTTTACCAAATTTGGTCATTTTTGAGGGCCAATATGAGGCGTTAACCCTTTGACACCCAGAGATTTTTGAGTTTTTTTTAGCGATTTTCTGGACCTAATCACGTCATAGGAAATTTCGATTCCATATAAGGGGTTTCCATGGAAATCTTGACAGTTCTGAATGCCTGTGGGCTCGCTTCTTCACGTGTTCTGCCTTTCTTCTTGGGAGTTCGTAGGGGCTAGTAGTAATCACTACTCGAAAAGGCCAATTTTGCATTTTTAGAGTGTTTATAGCCATTATTCACCACAGAAGCCCCCAGGACAGCATCATTAAGCTTGACTGATGTGGTAGAGACCGTTCTCCTGGAAGAAATCAGGAGTTTAGATACGAATTCACGATCACATTTCGACGTTGCCGTTTGGAAATTCAAAATGGCGGACTCAATTGTGAAATCGTCTCTCTGGTCTTTCTGTGGTGGATTCCAGGACCTACAAAGGCATTTTTGGCGACTTTGGACTTGTAAAGAATGCAACCGGTGCAATATTTTGCCTGTAGGACCGAGTGGCTCGACACTCTATATATTCTTAAAAAACGGATATTCGGGGGAGAGCTATGCCGAAATTCCCGGATGTTTCCCGGCATCCTTTTCGGGCGTGCAGAAGGAAAACGCGTGTTAGCGAAAGTGGTCCTAAGGAAATGGCTATTGTTCGGCGAGTTAAGGAAAAGAGAGGGCAAAATTCACGATTATATCAAGAAGAGAGATGGAAGTTTGCTGAGAAAGTGGCGTTTTGTTTCGCAAGGATGTATTTTGGAAGAAAATCCAAGTCAAATGTCGGTCATTTTCGAGGTGTAAAATTGCGTCAAAAACACGCATTTTTGATTTTTATGGCAAACAAATTGAACTAATGCCCAGAAATCGGACCTGTAATTCAGTTTACTTGAGGTTAAAATATGAAGAGTTATCTAGTTGTCACTAATAACTGGCCATGAGATCGATGTTACGAAAATTCAGAAAGTTAGAATTTTTAAAAGCAGTATCGATTTTTACGGGCGGTTTCGGGCGCCGTGGGAGTCAAAGGGTTAATGCGTGTAGAAATCCGTAATGCCCTGTTCACAACTCAAAAATCTCAAAAAAACAATATCCTGATAAAATTACGTCACAGTTATATAATAAATCCCTCATTAGATGTTTTCTCGGGTATTACGGGCTGGCATTTTACTCGTTGCTCGCATTTTTCCTCGCCCTGCGGGCTCGGAAAAATACATTCGCAACTCGTAAAATATCAGCCCGTAATACCCGAGAAAACATCTAATAAGCTGTATTTATTGTACATTCATTTTAACTTAAAGTGCCTATGAAACGAAAATGTCGATCCTTGTTTTATTGTACATTATTGTTGTTTGGTCTTTCTCTGAACATTTGCTGTATTTAAACATCGACTTTGAGCGTGCGAACATTTTCTTTTCACGGTTCGAAAATTATCATTTTCAACCAAAATGTGCGACAAGAGACTGGGCCCTTGACAATGGCTCGGTGACGTCATAAGTTGTGTATGCCTTTGTTTGCACAACTTATGACGTCACATTTCTATAGTTTGACCGAGCGGGAATTGTCGCACTTTGAAACCCAAAATGCCCAACTTCATGTGCGAAATAAAAAATGTTCCTGAAGCTTAATTCACTTTTTATTAACGCCATGTAAACAAGCAAATTGTAAACTTTCGTAGTAGCAAATAAAAACGGGGTCTGTTTTTTTTTTTTCGTTTCATAGGCACTTTAAGAGGTTGTATCTCAATTAGAACTTACATATCTTCATCCTCTCTCTTTCTCTCTCTCTCTCTCTCTCTCACTCTCTCTTTTCATTTTGTTTATTTAGTTACAGTAATGTGTTCATCAATCAATCAATAACTTTATTTGAGTGTCACACTTCTAGCAACACTATAAAATAAATATGAAATATTAGACATACATAGACCTATAATATTAGTAGTATGAAAACTGTTCCCAGGCTTTGTACAAAAGGTGGTACATTGTGTGTGAGTTGTGTTGGTGTTCCAGATGGACTGACTGCTTGAGATTAGATAGATTTAGCAAACATGATGCTACCTGAAAGACGATGGCGTGCGCTGCCACTGACATTTCAAAATAATGGTTCACGTAACTTGTTGACTTAGTAAAGACGTGACAATTGCTGTTTTGCCGTCGTGAACTTACAGTCGCTACGTTGTCACGGTAATCACACAATAAAATAGTTTTTTTTTTTTCTTATATCTATGCTGTGCCTTTTACTCCATTAGGTCCTGTTGCTACAGCAACCAGATTTGATGCCATCTTCAAACCATCGGATCATTCTACTATTTCTTCTCTATGAGATGTACAAGACAGAGTCCATTTCCTCAAACCCGTTTGCTCAAGTGTTTGTCCAGTTACTGGTAAAGAGTTTAAATACTACTAAGGTGTACTTATCAATTTGTCTCATGACAGGGAAGGATACAGGAGGGTGGATTGGGTGGCTAGCCAATATGTGTAAATCACAAATAACTCTTGGAGAACATTGGAAATAGCATTTCCGAGCCTCTAGATTTCAAAATGTTCTGGAGGCAACCCCCCCAGCGACTCACGCCCACAGCGCTTTCTGTGTGTGATCCACTCCCCTTTGGAAAATCCTGGATCCGCCCTTGTATGATTATAATCAATGTGATTGGCCACCTTAGCTAAATCTATACTAATATTATTGGTACATGTATATTATGCACTTTGATTGGTTGAGAGCTGTGTGTAATAATAATTTAATCATTGATATTGTGCAAAATTATCAATTGCGCAGTACAATAAAAACTGACATCACAAAAGATGACGTCACAAAATCACTCGATCCTCAAAATATGATATAAAACAAATAGATTCCATTTTCCCATGCATCTGTACTCTTATAGATGCACAGATGATCGTCAAAATGTGGTGAGAACAACAGTCACGCCACTCGACTTTGGCATTTTTTGTTCTCACCACATTTTGACGATCATCTGTGCATCTATAAGAGTACAGACGCCTGGGAAAATGGAATCTATTTGTTAAATATACGATAGACACAAAATGTTGTCTTGCAGTGGCCATTGTGGATTATATATAGGTTTGAACCTACAAAGTAACTCTATCAAAACCACTACCAATAGCACATGTAAATACCTTATTTATGGATTTTATTTTTCACAGAGCCAGCGCAGTGAAGGAGACTCTAATAAAACAACAGAAATAGAAACCTTTCCTCTGATTAGCCAAGCAGAAAAGGCATTTTTATACCAACTTATTAATAATCCTTCTAGAGAAGTAAGTTATTATTACTCGGACACTTCCGGAGGAAGTCCGAGTTATAAAATGCGCTTTCTTTTTTATTTTTCTTCGTAGTACACAAAATGCGAAGAATGTGATCATATCGGTCAGGAATGTCTGTTTCAGGGTTTCGATTGGCTGAAAACAGGGGCGATGATATCTGAATGCCTAATGAAGTAATTCTATGCTCAAACGGGTCAAATGTCGAATAGTTTCCGAGCGTATATCAAACTAAATCTGAAGTATTGTTCGCTCTAGGGTCATCGTTAATAGAAGTGTTAACTCATCGTTCCATGACTACCGACTAGAAGTGCTGTGTAGAAGCTCGTGCTGTATCGAGAGAGAAGCAGTTGTGTTTAACAAATCAAATGAACTGAAAAGCAATTTAATCAAATGAACTCCAACACTATCATGATCTCGCTATGCCATTTTCTGCCAATGATGTGTGTCGGTGAGCAGAGATAGAGATCTGCGAATCGTCGACGTTTCGTCTGAAAAATGTACTTGGCACGTATATTCATGCTTCTAAAGATGGTTCTGATAACGTCGGCCTTTACATTCTTGCTGTGTTGAGGTCACTACGAAATTCGATTACTTGTCTGAGACTTTGTCTAGCTACAAGATGCGTCTTGGTTTGTTTGGTTATAAGCCTACAGGCATTATCATTTCGGCTACTGCATTATCCTTTTTAATAATGTCCGAGTATACGCTCATTGAGCGTCTTGTTAGTCGGGCTTCCTGTGGAAGCTCCGACTCTAAAAATGAGCTCCGTTCTTCGTTGACCCCAAATGACTAATTGGGTTCTACAGCGCATGCACCTAGACATGAAGTCTGGCCAAGAAAGATTACAAAGCACAAACCAATCAGGGAAAGCACCGGAGGTCAAGGGGCCAAAATATAAGTCTTTTCTCGTCTAAATCTAAATTTAGATTGAAACAGGAGGCTCTAGTAGCGTGAAGTCGGGCTATTAACGTTTTTACTGATATACTGTAAAGTTCGCAGTACTGAAATTGCAAGGAAAGCATGTTCTATCGAGCTCGAGTCATGCAACGACGAGCAACCAAAAACTGTTTCAATCGCACTGAAAATCGCACTATAAGATATCTATATTTAGTTCAAATAGGTTACATTTCATTTAGAAGCCCGACTTCACGCTAGAAGAGCGTCTAGTTATAATTTAGTTTAGAAATAAATTATGACAAACGACTTCAGATTATGAGAACTTATCAGGCTCTAATCTCATATTGCAAAATATATATATATATATTTTTTATATTTTTTCCTTGAATTATGCTTATTTCTTTTAGATTTTTAAGAAAACTCCAAAACAAGTTCTATCCACTGACTTCCCAAGATCTGGACAAGTAAGTTTGATTATTGCAGTGCCAGCACTTGCCTCATTAGCATGTTATTTCTACTCATCATCTCATTAGCATGTTGGTATAAGTGTAATCATTGTATTGTACGGACCCCTTGAATTCGATGAATTCTATTTTGTTGTATTTTAGAACTTGGATATCAGCAGCCTTCAGTTGACCCTGACGGAGAGAAATTCTCAATTGTCTGAATTAAGTTGCTGTGGAATTTCAAGCATACTAGCCGACCCTGACCCTGAAAGCAGGTACTAGAAATGCCACGTGTATTTTATCTGTTACAGGGAACCTCAATGGTTTAGACACATAGCATTCAAATGAATCCAACACATCACATTATATATCTTGATAAAAATTATACCTCTAGTGAATTCTTGATATTGAATTTGCCATCTTCATCATCTTCGAAACAATCTGTCAGGCATCACATACAATACAAACTTACACTTGTATGCATTTGCAATGCCATGTCACACCACCCCACCCCATGTCACACCACCCCATTCAACTCTAATTCATTAAATGGTATTTTTAGTGTTGGCTTTGACTCCTCTGCAGCATCCAAGATCACAGAAACACTTATTACAGGTACAATTTGTATTTGTGATGATGATGATGCTGTTGTTGTTGTTGTTGTTGTTGTTGATGATGATGCTGTTGTTGATGTTACTGCTGTTGTTGATGTTGCTGCTGCTGTTGTTGTTGTTGATGTTGTTGATGTTCATGGTTGTTGTTGTTGTTGATGATGTTGCTGCTGTTGTTGTTGTTGTTGTTGTTGATGTCTTTGTTGTTGATGATGTTTTTGTTGTTGATGTTGCTGCTGTTGTTGATGTTGTTGTTGATGTTGCTGCTGTTGTTGATGTTGTTGTTGATGTTGCTGCTGTTGTTGATGTTACTGCTGTTGTTGATGTTGCTGCTGTTGTTGTTGATATTGATGTTGTGTTGCTGCTGTATCTTATTTATTGTGTCATTTCATCTATTTCCAGGATTTGATCCTCCCTCAAACACCAGTCTCCACCCTACATATGCCAGAGTACCACCCCCACTGTATTCTTGTGAAGATGAGGTAATTCAAGATTAGATATAAAGATCTTACATGTAGTTCCAGACCAGTTTCTAACAATCATTATATTCAAACCAGATGCTCTACACTGTATAAAGTGTTCACTCGGTGAGCTTCAGCAATAAGCAATGAGCCTTGGTACCCAGTTTGCGATTTGCGATCATAAGAAAAAGAAAGCCAATTTTTCAACTCAGCATGCCACAGGCAGCCTGCCAAGTAATAATATCGAATAACGATAAATTATTGTCAATATGAGAGTGAGGTATAGACACACAGTGCAACATTGTGCACAATATTATAGGCATGTACTGTAATAATTTCTCTATTTTTTCTGCCATGTCTAGCTTGTCTGGATGAATCCTTCTGCAACTGCACCTTCAATAGAATGGGATAGTAGTATGTGTGTTACTAATAGTGCTGGTAAGAGGTCACCATCTCTCCATCCATCCCTCTCTTCATCCATCCATCCATTCACTCACTCACCAACCCATTCATTTCTTCTCATCTTATTTGTCGTAATAGAGTCATTTTCGTATGAGTGGGAAGTAGTTACGGTATGGTTCGTGCCATGCAGTGACCATATCGCGCCTTCATCGTGCGGTATTCAAACATTCTGATTGGTTGAGGAATGATTTCGCGCGCTTTGATTGGTTGAATACAATGTGTTCGATTCCGTACCGTGACCGTAACTCCATACCGTAGGTTTCCCACTCGTACGAAAACGACTCTATCACCCCATGGATTCATCCATCCATTTTCCAATCCTTCCCACATCCATTCAATTCGTATCATTTGTTTATCATTTGTTTAATGTTGCAGGAGGAGAGATGCGTAGAATGATGGCCAAAGCCTTCAAAGGACCATTAATATTGCACCAACAACAGGTACTGCCGTCTTGCGATGTAGTGGTGAACTTAGGCCGTGTTTACACTTGGTGGTTTACTGAAGTAAACGAGTTACCGAACCTTGGTAGAAATGAGAAAACTATTGTTTGTTGAGCGGTTGACCTTAGTTTTTAGGGATGAGATTGGGACAATTTTGGGATCACTCACTCTGCCACTCACTCGGCTGTAAACTTTCATTACGTTTTTAACTCGTAGATTATGTAATCCATGAGTTATAGGGATGACATTGGGACAATTTTGGGATCATTCACTCACTCGGCTGTAAACTTTTATTAAGTTGATGCTGAAGTACATTGCAGGCTCACAACTTTTGGGGAGGGGTGGTAATCCACGAGTTGGCCATTGTGTGCCTTTGATCTGATCTACCTTGGTAAAGTGCTACAGGATAAGCACAGCCTTAGACACTCAGGATTGTATGGTCTCAATCACCTGTCATCCTGCGTAGCCTGGCCCTAGGGGGAGGGGGAATGGGACTTCCCCTTAGGGCCAGGCTACGCAGGCTATCCCATAATGTTAAATATCATCTCTAATTTATGTTCCAACAGCAAGTACTTGGTGAACTAGAAAAGGATCCTAAATTAGTATATCATATTGGGTTATCTCCAGCAAAGGTACATAATGTCACACACGTGTATGTCACGCAAAGTGTCACGCAATACATCACAATATTGTCACGAAATCTTGTACAATTATTATTTCATACAATATTGTCACAATATTATACAGTTACATACATGTATGTTGTACAAAAATGTCATGCAATAATGTCACGCAACAATGTCACGCAATAATGTCACGCAATAATGTCACACATTCATTTCATCATTTCACATGTCTACGTCTCATCATATTCTTCTGTTCTCTTTCAGCTGCCAGACTTAGTAGAAAACAATCCTTTGGTAGCAATAGAAGTGTTGTTAAAGCTAATGCAATCTAATCAATTTACAGAGTAAGTCGGAGTGAAAAACTATTGAATTAGTCACGCAATAGTCACGTGACTGTCACACATCTTGTATGGCATTAGTCACGCAATAAGCATGTGACTGTCACGCATCTTGTAAGGCATTAGTCATGCAATATTCACATGACTGTCACACTTAGTCACGCAATAGTCACTTGACTCACACATCGTGCAAAGCATAGTGATGCAATAGTCACGTGACTGTCACATCTTGTAATGAGTGAGTTAGTCACACAATAGTCACGTGACTGTCACATCTTGTAATGAGTGAGTTAGTCACACAATAGTCACGTGACTGTCACATCTTGTAATGAGTGAGTTAGTCACACAATAGTCACGTGACTGTCACGTATCTTGTAAGACATAAGTCACGCAATAGTCACGTGACTGTCACGCATCTTGTAAGGCATTAGTCACACAATAGTCACGACTGTCACACATCTTGTAAGACATAAGTCACGCAATAAGCATGTGACTGTCACACATCTTGTAAGACATAAGTCACGCAATAGTCACGACTGTCACACATCTTGTAAGACATAAGTCACGCAATAGTCACGACTGTCACACATCGTGCAAAGCATAGTGATGCAATAGTCACGTGACTGTCACATCTTGTAATGAGTGAGTTAGTCACACAATAGTCACGTGACTGTCACGTATCTTGTAAGACATAAGTCACGCAATAGTCACGTGACTGTCACGCATCTTGTAAGGCATTAGTCACACAATAGTCACGACTGTCACACTTGTAAGACATAAGTCACGCAATAAGCATGTGACTGTCACACTTGTAAGACATAAGTCACGCAATAGTCACGACTGTCACACATCTTGTAAGACATAAGTCACGCAATAGTCACGACTGTCACACATCGTGCAAAGCATAGTGACGCAATAGTCACGTGACTGTCACATCTTGTAATGAGTGAGTTAGTCACACAATAGTCACGTGACTGTCACGCATCTTGTAAGACATAAGTCACGCAATAGTCACGTGACTGTCACATCTTGTAATGAGTGAGTTAGTCACACAATAGTCACGTGACTGTCGCGCATCTTGTAAGACATAAGTCACGCAATAGTCACGTGACTGTCACGCATCTTGTAAGGCATTAGTCACGCAATAGTCACGACTGTCACACATCTTGTAAGACATAAGTCACGCAATAAGCATGTGACTGTCACATCTTGTAAGACATAAGTCACGCAATAGTCACATGATTGTCACATCTTCTAATGAGTACGAGTTAGTCACACAATAGTCATGTGACTGTCATGCATCTCGTAATGAGTTAGTCATGCAATACTGACGTGACTGTCATGCAACAGTAGTGAATGGGAGTTTCTTTTAATATTGATTCTTTTGATTTTCAGGTATTTGTCTGTCCTTGTTAATATGGAAATGTCTCTACATTCCATGGAGGTCGTCAACAGACTTACTAACGTATGTAACCGGGGTACCTGTAATTTTCCAGAAGTCTTTAGGATTCTGCGCACGCAAGCAAGGTCAGGGGACAAAAATATTAGAAATTGGCCATTCTTGGGATGACAGTTATCTAATCAAGAACAGGGTGAAATGAAAAACAACTTTTACCTTAATGTTCAATGTACATTGTATGCTTATAAACTTCAGTCTGACTCAAATATTTTGTCCCCCTGGCCTCTCTTTCGCGCGTGGAAACCCAATGAATTATGGGTAACAATGGGAAGGTTCGTTTGGGAAGACAAGTCGTACTTACCCCCCTCCCCTGGTGATATTGTTTTTCAGACTGTTGGCTTACCCCAGGAGTTTGTACATCTGTACATATCAAATTGTATCTCAACATGCGAGAATTTCAAAGATAAATATATGCAAAACCGATTGGTGCGATTGGTAAGTAAATAACGACCGTATTTACCTTGTGGGTGCGAGGAAAACTGGTAACAAGTGTGTAGCGTGGGGAATGCGTGCGTAGGAGTGTAGTGTACGTAAAGGTACGTAAGTGTACTTAAAGTAAAAATGTTATTCAAGTGTATGTAAGCGTTTATGTACAGGTACGTAACCGTACTTAACATAAACTTTTTATTCAACCGTATGGCATTAGGCATAATATAGCTAATTGCATAATCGTTGTCGGGTTGAAAATCATAAATCATAGAAGCTGAGACCACAAGAATGGATGGGAAATCAATTCATGACCCGCATTACATACAGATATATTCAATGTTCTCGTAGTTTTGAAGGTATATGAGCTATTTAACTAAGATCCTACCAGTCTGGATAAAAAGGTCGATGATTTGACGGTGTTATTGGAGAGTTTTAATTTCCCAGAATTCCTTTTGGTCATAGCTTTCATGATGTTCAACCCGACAACGATTATGCAATTAGCTATAGATACTTGTACGTAAGAGTAGTTAGTTAACGTAAACATTTTAAAGCTTACGTGTTAGTGTATGTGCAGGTACGTAGCCGTACGTAAACGTCCATGTATTAACGTATGTTTTTACGTACAAAGGCATATGTAAACGTACAAATTTTATCAGCCATACGTAAGCTGATGTGCGTTTTTTTCTGCAGGTCTGCGTATTTCTACAGTCCCTGATACGCAATAAAATCATTGACGTCAAGGTTTGTCATAATACACAAAAGCGACCAGTTTGTTTTAACCAGGAGCCCATAAGTAGGAGCATCCATGTAGCATTAAAATCTGTCACGGCGTTTGAACAAGTTTGGCTATTTGTAGAACACGAAATTGACCAATCACTGTTGCTGCAAATTAACGAGTTGCGGCAAATAAAACCGGAAGTGCAACCTCGTCCCCAGGGCCCTCTCTTCTCGCTTTCAAAATGGCGGACGCTCGAGAGAAGACCCTGGTGTAGGCTGAACTAAAAACGCATTTTGATTGGATAACACAACAAGCCATCTAATTGGTCCATATCGAAGGTTGCTAAATATAGCATAAATTAAAATTCGAATCGCATCGAGTGAATTTATAGTTTCAACGGATAGTTCTTTTCTGGTCCTAAATGTATCGAATTAGGAAGATCGAAGCCGCTGCAAGTGATGTGTGAGTGTTATCGAAGCATTGAAATGTCTTTAGGAACATGAAAAAGTCCACCGATCGAGATCGTTTACCGTAAAGCAAGGTATCAATTTATACGAGCAAGACTACTCGGACGGCGACACGGCAAACTGATATATTATTGTCGTTGTTTACATAATTTGCTAGTGCTCTTGAGATTTGCAGTATGTGACACGTCAATCCACGTCAACATGTTTTGTACTTTAGCCGTTAGAGATGAAAGGTGTTTGTATACAAATAGCGAATAAAGTGTCTGTCTCTCAATAATTTATACACTTCCGAACCCCTATTTTTCAAATGCCCAGAATTGCTCCAAGGTGATTTTATTTATTATTTGAGGCAAAACAATCGCAACATCAACGAACGTATTTTTCTTCAATAACTCTTCACAAGGCCCTTTCGATTACTTTCGACTAGCCTCCGCAGGCAACTCTAAAATACTAAAACTCTATCAGATGGGTTTCCTGTGGCGCTGCATGCGGAGGCTAAATGGCAGCCTGGGTACGAACCTCCAAGATTCTTGGAGACACGTGACCAGCCTACACCAGGGTCTTCTCTCGGGTAAAGGCTAGTTTCCATAACCCAAACCGCCCTTGATCGATAGCAGTCTGGGAACGAGTTTGCATAATGAGACGTCGGCCGTAGACGTAACGAAGTTTGGCGTTACGTATTTTCAAGATGTCTACATTTGTGGAATCAATCTTCTTTATATCGGTCGGTTCTCTGCTTGAATTCTCTCTACAACACCTTTAAAATGTCATCCAAATGTGTTTATGCTGTCTACATCTACTCAGCGAAGCTTTAACGACGAAAATTTTCGAACTATCGAGGGCAGTTTTGAGTTATGGAATCAAGTCTCTACGACAAGGAAAGATTTAAGTTTCCATAACCCAAACTGCCCTTGTTGATTCTTGGACAAGTCATGGAAACAACGAAAATGCAAGTAATCTTTTACTATGATAATGGAGAAAACCCATGTATTTAATTGAAAATTCATGCACTATTAAAGTCTTATAGTGGAAATTTTGGTTATGGTTAATAATTAATACATTATAAAGCTTAGTACATTGCATTGCTTGTAAACATGATAATAGAGTTAATGTCTCAAGACAAACACCCATCTGTTAAAGACCTATTAAAATTAAGCCTGTATTACTGTAAACAACAACATTTGACTTGAGCAACATCTTACAGACTAATTATAATTCATGAGACAAACACAATGGAACCCCCCTCCCCTCCTTTGGGGGGTGGGGGGGGGGGGGGGGGGGTGGGGGTTGGTTTACTTTGGGGGTAAAATGGGTAAGGATGACCATCGGAAAATATATATAGGGAGTACTCCCCCCGGGAATGGAACGTGGTTTGGAAATCTGATGCTAATATTACCATAAAATTTAGCAAACTTTAACTTTGAATTTCTCGAAGAATTATTAACTGTTGAAGTTATTCGTGGTGGATATATTACTTGACATTTCTTTCATAACATTCACAGCATTAACATTTTTGATAATCGACTAGTTAATCCAGAGCGATGGGTTTTGCAAGGTATTCGGACCAGCGTTGGCGGTGAGTTGTCAAAATGTGTGTGTGGGGGGGGGGGGGGGGGGGGAGTTTTGGGATCTGTTGGGGATGATGTTAGAAAAAGGTCTGGAGAGAAAGGGGGAATAGAGATTAGTTGGATGGAAGGCTCGGATATGGAGTGGAAGGTGAAAGAGAGAGAGAGAAAGGGGGGGGGGGAATAAGGGTGACATTCGTGGGGGAGGGCAGTGGGATATGGGAAATGGATGAGAGTGTAGGTTTATGGGAAGGGGAGAGAATGGGGATGGATGAGGGTGGAATTTTAAGGAAGGATGAGGGGCTGGGGGAGAGGAAGGGAGAGAGGGTGTTATTGAGGAGGGCCAGAAAATCAGAAGAGAGATGGATGATAAAGCAAAAGAGAAAGAAGTGAAATGTAAGTGGAAAAACCCGGAGTGGCAAGTGGAGAAATGGATGGTGAAAAAGAAGAGAAAGATGGAAGAAGTGGAATGTTTGAAGATGAACTAGTATGAAGTCTAAAGAAGGATGTTGGAAATAAAGAGAAGGAAGATGAGTGTAATGTATGTAGAAAAATAGAGTGACAAGAGTAAAAAATGATATAGGATGAAGTGGAATGTCTGTAGAGAAACTGGAGTGACAGGAGGAGAAATGGATGTTAGAAAAGAAGAAAAGATGAGAAAAAAAGGAGAGAAGGAAGAGAGAACTGGAATTTAATAAGTTGAAAAAAGTGGGGTGACAAGAGAAGTGGATGAAAAGAAGAAAAGGGAGATGTGGAATGTAAGTAGAGAAAATGGAGTGATGAGGAGATGTGGATGATAGAAAAAAAAACTTATTTAAACTTGTCACTCTATATTTTATACTTACATCTCACTTCTCTCTCTTTTCTTCTTTTCAAACATCCATTACTGCATCTGTCACCTTATTTTTTATACTTACAATCCCCTTCTATCTTTCATCTAATATCCTTCATCCATTTCTCTATCTGTCCTCTTTTCATTTCAAACATCCATCTCTCTACCTGTCACTCTATTTTTCCACTCACATTCCACTTCTTTCATTCTTCTCTTTTTCTATCATCCATATCTACACCTGTCACTCTAGTTCATCCACTTACTTTCCATCTCTTTCTTCTTTCTCCGTCCTTTCTACCATCCATTTCTCTGCATCACACTCTTGCATCTCCACATCCATTCCACCCATCTCTCCCTTTACTCCACCTTCTTTATTCCTCCCCCTTTTTATTCCTTTTTCCCCCCTGAAAAACTTCACCTTCCCTCCACTTCACCCCCCTTGAATAACTCCCTCCATCCACAACACCCACCCTCAATGCACCTACAATGTACTTCCCTTCGCCCCCCATTTCTCCTTTTCTTACTTGCAAACCCCCCCCCCCCCCCCCCCCCCCCACACACTCTCAACACTCTCTCCCCATTCCTCCCCCAGTCCCTCACCCGCTAATCACACCCTCATCCATTCGCTTCCTCCCCTATATCCCTACATTTTATCCCCCCATAAATTTACACTCTCTTCCAGTTCCCATATCCCATTGCCCCCTCCCCCATGAACATCACTCCTATCCTTCTCCCTTCACCTCCACCCCAAAAACACACACAAACCTTGACTACCCACCACCAACGCTGGTCAAAATACCTTGCAAAACCTATCGCTCTGGACTAACCAGTCGATAATCCTAAATCCCCATTTACAAAAATAAGTTCTTCTTAAACAAGTTTAAAAAGGCTATGGCACAAGCTTGGGTAGACGTCATCAAATTTGCATATTGACATTTCAAACCTCTATAACTCATAAATGCAAGGTTCAAATTTGAAATATTAAACCATCATATTATACACAAAATATTTTATTATTTATTAGGGGCACTTTAAGGATTCATACATGTGCCGAGTCAAAGAAGACATCCAGATCAACTCCACCAGTGGCACAAAGATCCTGGAAGCTTGGATTTACTACTGGGGGAGGGGGATTGGGGGGAGGGGGATTGGGTGGAGGGAGGAGGGGGGGGGGGGGGGGGGGGGGGGGGGGGGGGGGGGGGGGGGGGGGGGGGGGGGGGGGGGGGGTTTGTAGCTATTTTTCCCCTTAGCTATTTCGTTCACAAATATATTCTATTCTTTCTCTGCCTTGAAAAAATGAACTAGAAAAATTTATACCAGGGAAAAAATTAACCATTAACCGCCAACGCTGGTCCGAATACCTTGCAAAACCCATCGCTCTGGATTAACTAGTCGATTATCAAAAATGTTAATGCTGTGAATGTTATGAAAGAAATGTCAAGTAATATATCCACCACGAATAACTTCAAACAGTTAATAATTCTTCGAGAAATTCAAAGTTAAAGTTTGCTAAATTTTATGGTAATATTAGCATCAGATTTCCAAACCACGTTCCATTCCCGGGGGGAGTACTCCCTATATATATTTTTTCCGATGGTCATCCTTACCCATTTTACCCCCAAAGTAAACCAACCCCCACCCCCCCCCCCCCCCCCCCCCAAAGGAGGGGAGGGGGGTTCCATTGTGTTTGTCTCATGAATTATAATTAGTCTGTAAGATGTTGCTCAAGTCAAATGTTGTTGTTTACAGTAATACAGGCTTAATTTTAATAGGTCTTTAACAGATGGGTGTTTGTCTTGAGACATTAACTCTATTATCATGTTTACAAGCAATGCAATGTACTAAGCTTTATAATGTATTAATTATTAACCATAACCAAAATTTCCACTATAAGACTTTAATAGCGCATGGATTTTCAATTAAATACATGGGTTTCTCCATTATCACAGTAAAAGATTACTTACATTTTCGCAGTTGTTTCCATGACTTGTCCAAGAATCAACAAGGGCAGTTTGGGTTATGGAAACTAAATCTTTCCTTGTCGTAGAGACTTGATTCCATAACTCAAACTGCCCTCGATAGTTCGAAATTTTCGTCGTTAAAGCTTCGTTGAGTAGATGTAGGCAGCATAAACACATTTGGATGACATTTTAAAGGTGTTGTAGAGAGAATTCAAGCAGAGAACCGACCGATATAAAGAAGATTGATTCCACAAACGTAGACATCTTGAAAATACGTAACGCCAAACTTCGTTACGTCTACGGCCGACGTCTCATTATGCAAACTCGTTCCCAGACTGCTATCGATCAAGGGCGGTTTGGGTTATGGAAACTAGCCTTTACCCTTCTCTCGAGCGTCCGCCATTTTGAAAGCGAGAAGAGAGGGCCCTGGGGACGAGGTTGCCGGAAGTGCACAGTGATTGATCAATTTTGAGAAATCGTGTTCTAAAAATAGCCAAACTTGTTCAAACACCATGACATATGTAGCATGGATGTTCCTACTTACAGGTAACCCACCCACCATGTAATACCCTGACCACAGGTAACCCACCCACCATAGTGCGCTTCCCAATACCCTGACCACACCCAGGTAACCCACCCACCATAGTGCGCTTCCCAATACCCTGACCACAGGTAACCCACCCACCATAGTGCGCTTAGTGCCTTCCCAATACCCTGACCACAGGTAACCCACCCACCGTAGTAGTGCGCTTCCCAATACCCTGACCACAGGTAACCCACCCACCGTAGTGCGCTTCCCAATACCCTGACCACAGGTAACCCACCCACCCAGTAGTGCGCTTCCCAATACCCTGACCACAGGTAACCCACACCCCCACCCTGTAGTAGTGCGCTTCCACCCCTGACCACAGGTAACCCTGTAGTGCGCTTCCCAATACCCTGACCACAGGTAACCCTGACCACCCACCCACCGTAGTGCGCTGCCCAATACCCTGACCACAGGTAACCCACCCACTGTAGTGCGCTGCCCAATACCCTGACCACAGGTAACCCACCCACTGTAGTGCGCTTCCCAATACCCTGACCACAGGTAACACAGGTAACCCACCCACCGTAGTGCGCTTCCCAATACCCTGACCACAGGTAACCCACCCCGTAGTGCGCTTCCAATACCCTGTAACCCAGTAGTGCGCTGCGCTGCGCTGCCCAATACCCTGACCACAGGTAACCCAACCACTGTAGTGCGCTGCCCAATACCCTGACCACAGGTAACCCACCCACCGTAGTGCGCTGCCCAATACCCTGACCACAGGTAACCCACCCACCGTAGTGCGCTTCCCAATACCCTGACCACAGGTAACCCACCCACCGTAGTAGTGCGCTTCCCAATACCCTGACCACAGGTAACCCACCCACCGTAGTGCGCTTCCCAATACCCTGACCACAGGTAACCCACCCACCCTAGTGCGTCTCCCAATACCCTGACCACAGGTAACCCACCCACCATAGTGCGTCTCCCCAATACCCTGACCACAGGTAACCCACCCACCGTAGTGCGCTTCCCAATACCCTGACCCAATACCCTGACCACAGGTAACCCACCCACTGTAGTGCGCTTCCCAATACCCTGGTAACCCACCCCACCGTAGTGTGCGCTGCCCAATACCCTGACCAGGTACCACAGGTAACCCACCCACCGTAGTGCGCTTCCCAATAATACCCTGACCACAGGTAACCCACCCACTGTAGTGCGCTGCCCAATACCCTGACCACAGGTAACCCAACCACTGTAGTGCGCTGCCCAATACCCTGACCACAGGTAACCCACCCACCGTCACCGTAGTGCGCTGCCCAATACCCTGACCACAGGTAACCCACCCACCGTAGTGCGCTTGCCCAATACCCTGACCACAGGTAACCCACCCACCGTAGTGCGCTTGCCAATACCCTGACCACAGGTAACCCACCCACCATAGTGCATCTCCCAATACCCTGACCACAGGTAACCCACCCACCATAGTGCGTCTCCCAATACCCTGACCACAGGTAACCCACCCACCGTAGTGCGCTGCCCAATACCCTGACCACAGGTAACCCACCCACCGTAGTGCGCTTCCCAATACCCTGACCACAGGTAACCCACCCACCGTAGTGCGCTGCCCAATACCCTGACCACAGGTTACCCACCCACCGTAGTGCGCTGCCCAATACCCTGACCACAGGTAACCCACTCACCGTATATACCCATTACCACAAATAGAACCCTGTAAAGTAGCTCACGGCCATGCTGACAATCCTTTTCTTTGTTTCAGGATTTGTTTATCGAAGTACAAGCTTTCTGCATCGAATTCAGTCGAATCCGTGAAGCAGCGAGCCTGTTTAGACTATTGAAGACTTTAGATAATGGTGAAGCTAATTCTCCACCAACCAAATGATGCTATAAATACAGCTGAACATACCAGTGTAGTGGTTATAAATATATGTAATAAAACAGTATTTTTCAAATCGGAAACAAATTACACAAACTGACTTTCGAGGATGCCCATATTTGGTAGTGTACTACTATATTTGGCAATTCATATCTACTTCCGCTCTTCCATAAAAATTCGAAAATGCCCATAATTGCTAGTGTACTACCATATTTGGCAATTCATATCTACTTCCAGTCTTCCATAATATTTCGAGAATGCCCATATTTGGTAGTGTATTACCATATTTGGTAATTTATATCTACTTCCGGTCATTTGGTAGTGTACTACCATATTTGGCAATTCATAACTACTTCCGGTTATTATCACTCCATTCGATATCCCAATGGGCCATCCCGCTAATATACACCGGTTCGTATTTAAAAGCGCTATTCATCTCTTAATCGGATCAAGGATATGACACTGGGGGGGATTTCTGTCGATTCTTCCACACAAACAGTTGAAAACGGGCCCGAATAAACCTCGCAAGAAGAACTGACTTCTAATACCCTAAAGTAAGTCGTTATTTCAGTCCTATGTTTGTCATTTTCGTAAATTTAATAAGCCTATAGCGGGTTATATGCAACACCACAACCGCCACCAGCATCACCCTCCCCTTCCCTGTGGTAAGATTCGTCAGTTGGTATAACGGTACCCTTGAGATGATGAAAAAAATCGAGGTATCGTTAACGAAAATCAGTCAAAATTTAAACTGAGCTGTAATTTTGCTGAAGTAATTTTGAACGACATATTAATAACTGTTTGGCATTAAGTTAAAATGTTGCTTTCATATTCCAATGAGAAGTACTGTTTTTCTTACGATTTAAGGATGGATTGGGTTGTGTACTCCCAAGATTGTATTTGATCATCTTGAGAGAGATAGTAACTGAGAGAGATTGAAGTTTGTTTCCATAACAACCTGAACAATTTTGATATATATGCTAACGTTGTAGATGTACTTTAATTACTCTGCAAATATTGGTTATAAATTGAATCAACCTAGAGTGCCTTCTTTCGACCGTTTTTAAAGTCTTAATTTCTTTCAATCAGTTTCTAACCAAAACAAGAGTGTATTGTCTCTTTCGCAAAAAGGCCTAGTACGTAATTCCATACACCGGTTGCCGCGGTTACCTCTAGTTCGCTGGCATATCCACCTGCTGAAATGTGGAGGTGTGAAATTAAAAAGTTTGGGAAAAGAAAATAGATGTAGCTCAGTTCTATAAACTTATGAAACGAAAAAGTTTTCAGTTGAGGGAATACATTATGGAGTGGGATTCGAGGGGATTCACGGGACCACCACCCCCACCCCACCCCCACCCCCACCCCCCCCCCTGTACCTATGTTTTACCAGCTGTTTAGAAACAAAAGACAGCCATAGCGAGAATTAAGGAAGACCTGAAATAGACCTTTCCTGTATTCTACTCTCAATATCGGTTAAAATCAGCGTCTTTGAGCTAATTTGAACTCCACGCCACTGTAGTTGCCTCGGTTGCTCAGTGGGTAGAGCACCTGTCATGAAATCGGGGTGTCGTGGGTTCGAATCCCGCTCGAGGCGTCTGATTTTTTCCGAACATTTGTTCTGTATATACTCATCATAATAGTTTCTTTATTACTACTCTCGATTCCCATGAAAAATAGCACCACGTTGAGCCGACTGGGGTAGACATACATTTGTATCCATATATATATTTACTCTATTTTGTCTAGCCCAATCTCGACTCAAACCCACTATGACCAGGCTCCCGTGGTCTTCAATGCGAATGTGGGAAAGGGCTATTAGATAACAAGAAAGAAAATAATATTTTAATTAGCTATGTATGCATATGCTACAAAAGATTCATCAGTTCACCATATTTGCACTATCTGCCAGTTGTACAAACATCTCTCGTATTTTCTCCTTTCTGATACTAAACTGTTTTAAATGTGTGGAAAGTCTTTTCAATCCCGTGTGGACACTAAATGACACGTTTTTGTTTCGGCTCTTGTTCATGTACAGATCACTTTGAAACGTTGGCTTTCAGGCCGGAAACTAGTCAGATCATTTCCAAGTTTGAAACTTTTCGTGAGAAAATGTTAATTTTAATTTGAACTTTTTGTAATTTAATTTTTGTTTTTAAAAAACTTACAAAAAGCGCAGAATAATTATATTTGTTATTTCATTTTTTGTAACATGGGGCGTATCTTGGGATGGGTTACTTATTTTACGGGGTTGGATTGGGTGATTTACCTTGTAGGGGACCTTAATTGTGTTCTTTTGTAAACACACCTGCTCTTAACTAAGCTGAAAATCGATGGGACTGAATTCGAAAGAACGGATCGTTGAACCCGGATCAGATGCAGAGTTCCATCTTGAGACAATAGGGACTTTAAGCATCAAGGACGGGGACATGACGACGACGGCAGAGAAACAATAACGCTAATTACAAAATTCAAAAAAAAAACCGGCTTCTTGTTGGATGCATGAAATGAGCTCGATTTGGTCTTACTTCAGCCGTTCTGTGCTGAACTACAACGTGAAATGCCTATGTTTGACCAGGTTTGACGTTGTAAAGAGAACGAGAACGTCAGTTCGATATTTTCTGAGTTTGCAGATAGTTGTTTTTAGTCAAAGACAATGTCATTCATCAAAGAGGGCACACGAAAAAAGAAACAAATATGAAAACAATAGAAAACAAAACACTTTCATTTTATGCTTAAAGTCCCTAATCTTTAAACTACGACGTCTTCGCTCTTGTAATGGCGATACTTTCATTTACACCTATATTTCTGATCCTTATTCAATTATACGTCAATTAGTTTACTTTAATTATACCAATGTCTAAGTCGTCTTTTCTTTTATGCTTAACTCGACTCAACCTAATTGTCTTTTTCAAAGTAAAACTTTTTGAGCAAAAAGTGGCTCAGAGCAAAATCAAGGTCGATCTGAATTTTTCTTCATTTTAGCTCTTTTTCATATTTTTTTCATCGTTTTTTATTTCTTATTGATGTATGACTTAACGGTTATCAGAAGCTCGAGGGCTCGATTTGCTCTTAAAATAACTTCAGGCGTTCTGTGCTAAACTACAACGTGAAATGCGTATGTTTGACGACGCAAAGACTGAACGAGAACGTCAGTTCGTTATTTGTACAGATAGTTGTTTTCAGTGAATCGGACCACAAAAAGATGATATCACTGATCGCGAAAGGGGGCGCAAATTCTGTGAAAATTCACGGAAAATGATATTCGAACTTCGTCCTCCTTGACAACCTCGTCCTGGTGCTCATAGCCTGCGAATACAGCCGCTTTTTGGCGGTCGCACCACAGGGACACCCCTGTGGCGCGACCGCCAAAAAGCGGCTGTATTCGCAGGCTATGGTGCTTTTAAAATAATATAAAACTTTATTTCTACACGGTGTCACATCATTAAAATAAATGCTCTTCCTGAGAGCCGTGTTACATTGTAATATTAATTAAATATATAATAAATAGTAATTATTCTATAAACAACTTTTAAAACTAGCAAGGCTAGGGGATTCTCGCTTATTTAGTGGCAGAGAATTCCAGGCAACTGCTCCACTGTAACAGAAACTTTGTTTAAAAAAAATTGTTTTCGGTTGGGGGACTGATCAGGTTGGAGTTACATCCACGGAGATTATATTCGTGACTGCCGGAAACATTTTGGAACATATTAGATAAATAATTCGGCATTTCACAGTTCAAAATTTTGTACATGGTTGTCACTTTCTGATTGACCCGTCTGGTTTCTAGGTTATCCCAATGAAGGCTTTGGAGAATATCGCTAGACCTGATATCATAATTAGAACGAGTAATTATGCGCCCAGCGCGGTTTTGAACTTTCTGGAGTCGATCGCGCAGGCCTTTACCACAAGTGTCCCAAACAGGTGCACAATAATCAAGATGTGGTAGCACCGTAGTTGAATAGATGTTCACCAAAGTCTCCAAAGGTACATAGTTGCGAACCCGCCGAATTACTCCAAGCCCTTTACTTGCTTTTTTACAAATATGGGATATATGATCATTCCACGTTAAGCTTTCGTCAATTATCATCCCTAAAGTTTTTGTGGATTTAACTCTTTTAAGATGGCAATCACCTATTTTAATTATTGGGTCCCGCGAGAGATTGGCTAGGCGTTGCCTTGATGCAATAATCATATATTCTGACTTGATAACATTTAGACTAAGACGATTGGCTTGAAGCCAGCCGCACAATGTATCAAGATCATTATTTATCAGAGTTTCAATCGTGTTTACATCAAAGTCACCTGATGTGATATTGGTGTCATCAGCATACATATTAGGGATGGAGTGGGTCAAGCATCCAGGCAAATCATTAATATAGATTAGAAAAAGAAGTGGACTTGCTTAAGGTCCCTATTATGAGCCTGTCCGGCTACTGTTATGTCTATACGACGACAGTAGGCCTCGTTTTGTACTAATGACAAATGATTAGACAATCAAGCTTTTTAGTGGCTTCAATCACACAACGCACGCCATTAAAGCAATACAATACATACAGTACAAAGCTGGCTTGTGCAGGAATATGCGGTTTTGAACACGTACTGTCTTAAATTTAACCAGGTCGTGTTTAATGTGTACGATCCGCAGTCTGTAATCCAATTCCTATTCTTACTTTCACTTCAGTTGGGAATTTCTTGTGATAATTTCTTATAATAATAATATAATAATAATATATATACAGTCAATGTCATTAAGGTTGTCCACCTCGGAAAAGCACATTTACACATTTACACATTTACACATTCGCACATTTATACATTTACACATTCGCAACATCACGTGTATATTCGTGTTGCGCACGTGGAACCCAGAGTCCATAGATTCAGTACGGAAGTATACTGCCATAAAAATGCCGCGCGGCCTTATACAGAATATTTCAGGTGGAGAGTTGTATTTCAGCGCTTGTAAAAGTGCAAATGTGCAAATGTGCAAATGTGTCGTAAATGTACTTTTCCGAGGTGGACAACCTTAATGACATTGACTGTATGTACTTTATATAGCGCACTTAATACAAATCTCTATTATTTACATAATCAGATTCAGTTCGTAACTGCTGAAAACTTATAATCAAAGAAAAACTCTGTAAAAATATAATGTATTTAATATAAATATTATCAGGAGCCCTGATATTATAATAATAATAATAATAAAATAAATAATAATAATAATAATAATAATAATAATAATAATAATAATAATAATAATAATAATAATAATAATAATAATAATAATAATAATAATAATAATAATAATAATAATAATTATTATATAATAATAATAATAATAATAATAACTTTATTTCTCAAAACAAATTACAAATAAGAGATAAAAAATAGATAAAAATCCTTATTTACAAAATTTAAAATGACCGCTTGGATTGTTCAATAACAATTAACTAATGATATTAAAATACAAACAATAAATAAATATGAATATATATAATATTAGCAATATATATATATAAAAATAGAAATATAAAATAAAATTAAGATATAAAAAATAATATTTTTTACAGATGGCTCCTACTGTGGTTTATTATAATAATAATAATAATAATAATAATAATAATAATAAATAATAATAATAATAATAATAATAATAATAATAATAATAATAATAATAATAATAATAAATAATAATAATAATAATAATATAATTTCATGTATTTTTTAATAATACATGTAGGTAATTTACAATTGACTACTTGAACTCGAAAATATAATTAACAAAAAGAAAATGGTAACATAAGTATATTTATATATATCAATAAAACATTTAAAACTTCATTAATTCTATTAAGCCAGCCTTAAATACATTCTTATATAGCGCACCTATACGCACCATATATATTATATATATTAATTATAAACTAAAAAAACCCTATAAAAATCAAAATACAATTAAAACTATTCTTCTTCTTCTTCTTTAATCTGTTTTTCAATATTCTCAATCTATTTGCTGCGATAATAATAATAATAATAATAATGTGTGGTCGTAATAATAATACTGCATTTCATTATTATAATTTTTGTGAGCCACGGTAATAATAATAATAATAAATAAAAATAAAAATAAAAAAAGTAATAATGGAAACTTTTTATTTCATGTATTTTTTACACAAACAATTGCAAATCTCACTACATGTAGGTAATTTACAATTGACTACTTGAACTCGAAAATATAATTAACAAAAAGAAAATGGTAACATAAGTATATTTATATATATCAATAAAACATTTAAAACTTCATTAATTCGGGATTAAGCCAGTCCTTATTTCTACAACAGAATAATAATAATAAAAATAAAAATAATAATAATAGTTATAATAATAATAATAATAATACATTCTTATATAGCGCACTATACGCACCATATATATTATATATATTAATTATAAACTAAAAAACCCTATAAAAATCAAAATACAATTAAAACTATTCTTCTTCTTCTTCTTTAATCTGTTTTTCAATATTCTCAATCTATTTTAATTTATACTCTCGCTTTTTCAGGGCTGTGTTGCCTAGCATTGTTTCCGATTCGGTCAGGACTAAGCCGTACCGGTAATACTATAATATACATTATCACTCCATTCGTTATCAATTAATTCAAAGAAAGGCTAGACCTGGCGGGTGTCATCTTCAACTTTAACACCTCGGGAACCGCCTTCTCACAAGTGTCACCTGTCAGTAAACCAATGTTAATTCAACCTATGAATGACCCCCTGACTGCTGAAACTCTCTCCGGGTAAATAAGCTTGGCGTTTGATTGGACAGCACCAAATCCGTACCCGCGCGTAAACATGTTTCCGGTCTAGAGGGTGACTTGTGAATCACTTCCGTCACGATGTCGACGGATATTATATTACAGCTATCTACATAATGCAAATGTTGTTTTTGAAACTTCAGGGTTACGGTGGAAGTAAGCAAGTGGTCTAGAGCTGTGGTTTTTAGTTCTTCGACAGGGATTCTTCGGTAATCGGGAAGGAAAATGGTGGGATTTCTGTTCCGTTGACAGCGAAGAATGCTGGCGTTGTTTTACATCCTGAACTAGAAGAACACGTGAACGTCTCAATGAAGTGGCTCTCAAACGCGGTCCAAATATCTGTAAATGGTTGCATTGAGACGGATCAAGCATCTAGTGCAGCTCTCTGCTGTTGGGCTCTTAATTCTGACGTTTTTGATCTTCGTACAATGGGACGATATCTCGTATAACGCACGATTCAAACGCCATCCATTCGGTGCGTATTGATCACATGTACTGACATTTCGCTGTCTCCCACGCCACTACACATTTAAATCTTGATTTTAATATTTTTATTAAGGTCTGAGTGAACAGGACGAAATCTCGAATGACGACGAATTGCTGGCTCTTGAACGCGACTTGGACGTCGATCGGATATTAAAGGTAAAACAATGATTTCTTTTATGATTTAAAATACATCGTTCGACCTCTACGGGTCACTGTGAATTAAATACACAATAATCTTTTGTCTCGACGCGAAATTCTTGCTAAATCCCAAGATTTACATTCTGTGGAGGAATTTTGAGTCCAAAGCTTCATAAATACGGCAACAATTAAGTAATAGATTCTTCTACAATTTCAGTCATACACTTGACCATGTAATCGCTTATTGCTATACGCACGAGGGCGTTCTAAGTGATGGTATTGTATATTTTGGTTCAGAGCTTCGTATACGCGTGGACCATGTTTTTATTTTATGCCCGGAGAAGTTCGGGTTCTATTCCCCCGGTATTCCTGACCGCAGTTCTTGGCTTCGCGACCTACATCGGTTGCAAGCGGTTGTGGGCTGGCTTCACGCTGAATATCCTTGCTCGTGAAATATCCAAATTTCGTTCCTCGAATGACTAGATTATATAATTGCCTCGTCGACATCTACATGACAAAGGTTGTTAATTACTCCCGGAACCGGCGACTGGAGCTTTTAGCCCAAAGAGATGCTTTCGGAGTACATATATCGTTTTAATTGATGGCCTAAACATATAAATACGTATGTCCTTCTCTGAGAACAGTATTGGAATTTAACTTTATCGCCGATTTCTTTTTTGTTTTTTTTTCTTTATGTAGGAGTTTTAGGTATTTAAAAAAGCTTATTAATAGTACCACATGCACTGAAAATTGCATGGAGATAATATTCTCTACACGTAGCGAATCCATCATCGTCTGCAGATGCACGTACACAGCTTTGTATTAGAATTCTTAGGCGGTCCCAAAAATATCTTTTCCATCAATTAACAATGCTGTGAGCGTGCTTTTGTACTGAATTATATATCATTTTCATCCTTACAGAGTCCGAGGGTTGACTTTATACGGAGCCACTGATTATTGATAAGTGCAATTGATTAGTAGAATGATAAGAGAAAAATACATCTTCGTTCAGTTAAATCGGCTAACTTTTGAATCTCGATCTACTTCACAAGATGCCTATCTGAACACAAGAAAGCCAAAACCAAAAAATGAAATAAAAAAGATTAGGAATTTCACTTTCAGTACGCGACCTCAAAATATATCCAATTTGTCATATAATTATAATAGTATTCTATTCAATACTATTGAAAACGTGTTTTTTGCTTAATTGAAAAACATTTTAAAAATAGCAAAATAATTTTAAAATAAACTCCAAGAAATTATTTTTTAAAGTCAATATGATCTTAAATTGATGTATCACGACATATATATAAATATATACAACGTTTCAAATTTGGCAAAAATAAATAAAAAATAGAAAATTAAAAAATTATAAAATTAAATCCACATCAACCCCAAAATGTTATTTCAATAACTTCTATTGTCATTCATATCTGTGTTTTGAGACATCCTTTCAAGTTAGCCATTATTAAACCATTAAAGTTAGTATTAACTGAAGTTGTAAACGGATAATCTTCAAATCTCGGACTTGGAATTATTACTTAAGCGAATTAAAATGAGAATTTTCATTTTCCAAATCCAACTAGTGGAGCGTGAAATATATGTAATTTTTTTATCAGTATACATATAGCTAGTCGTTGTGGATCGACAGGTGTGTGTAGAATATAATTTGAAAAGTCAATAGACCTTCTACGGGCTATTCAATCACAGTCTCTTCACAGTTGTCAAAAAAGCGATAATATATCCCTCTACTATAGTGGATCTTTTTAGCGCATTTCACACACCAAACGCAAAAAAAAAAAACCACACGAAATAATCATGTCTCACTACTGAAATGAATATGAATTTGCAGTGAAAACGAAACCCACAACCATAGATTGACAGATAATAAATACATATTGAAGATATCATTTTTAAAAATTTATATGATTTTCGAAGTCCACAAATTAAAAAAAATTTTATACTGAAACTTTATACTTTCCTTCATCATCTTGATCGTCAAAGCATTAGTCGAAATGTTTCGGTTTACAGATGTTTCGAAACTGCAGCAATATTTATTCTATGCCTTGATATAGTATGCTTTGCAGTATCTGATTTTACCGCGCGGTGTATGACCATATTTGAGCACCGAAAACAGCGATCAACATTTATGAACCTTCTCTCGCTTTTGTGATTTCGTAAACTAACCTGAAATACAACAATTGTTAATATTCGTAGAAAGAACCTTTTATCGTGGTACTGGTACTTTGAATCCTTTGAAACCTTTTAACATTATCTTGCTAATATTGACATACGTTTGGGTATAATTAAGACTTCTTATTTTCCTATCAGTTAAACAATCAGTATTTTGCGATCAGTAGATTAATTCTAATGACAGCAGTGCATCAAGAAACTCTGATGTCAAAGGATGCAAATCGAATATTTTGAGCTGATATTTTGATTTTCTCCTCGATCTGATCTTTGGTATTTTGTATACGATCCTTTGATTTTCTTTCTTGATAGCTGGATCTCCTTTCTTGTTTGCTTTTGTCATTTGATGTCCCCCCTAATAATAATAATAATAATATATATTTCTTAAAACGCACCTAACGGGAGTCTCGATGCTTTTATCCTGATCTCTCTCTCTCTCCCTTTCTTTCATTCTTCCTTCATTCCTTCATTCCTACCTTTTCTTCCTTCCTTCCTTCCTTCCTTCCTTCCTTCCTTCCTTCCTTCCTTCCTTCCTTCCTTCCTTCCTTCCTTCCTTCCTTCCTTCCTTCCTTCCTTCCTTCCTTCCTTCCTTCCTTCCTTCCTTCCTTCCTTCCTTCCTTCCTTCCTTCCTTCCTTCCTTCCTTCCTTCCTTCCTTCCTTCCTTCCTTCCTTCATTTGTTCCGTCATTCCTTCCTTCCTTACAATTTCTTCATTCTCCGAACTGATCCTTTTCAAACACGTGTATTTAAGCTGCTTCTCACGGGTGCGAATATTTCAAGCCAGTTGACCTGCACAATGTGTTTGCAGGTTCTGAATTGATGCATACTATTGTACTATACTGTTTTTAAATTAATAATCAATGATTACTAGTAGTAAGCAAAGACGCATTTATATATATAGTATTTGGCGATGTCTCGGGCGTATTTCGTACTAGCTAACAGAAACGCCTCCCAGCAACAAAAACAACAATATCAACAACTAAAATTACATATAGAATTGTGATGAAGTTAAATTCGAAATTCAGATGAATGCGATTTTTAAATGGTTTTACACTTTACATAATTTCACAATCAAGTTTTGTTATTATTATTTTTAGGCGGTCCAGTCCAACCACATTTCATGAAAATTTCATTACGAGTTTTTTTAATTAGGAGTGGTATTTTATCCCCGGCTGTGTTTGTTGGGAAAGGCTATTTCGCGAGAATCAGAACGACATTCAGATAATTTATCATCATTTTAATTCAATAATTTCGAAACAAATTTAGCTTTAAGGTTAGGTTTAGGCTTAGGGTTAGGATTTGGTATTTATTGTTATTATTTACTATTTATTATTGACTGTGTATTATCGGAATGTCGTTCTGAGTCTCGCGATATAGCCTCTTCCGTGTTTGTTAGTTCGTTATCTTCAGCTAACCTTGCAACCTTAATCGTTTCTCTATTTACATCTGTTTTCTGACCCTGCAATGAGGTCATTACCACAAATAATTGCCCTCTTTTCGTACTAATCTATCACCCTCTGTGAACCCTCTATTTTAAGCACGGTAGTCAAAGGCCTTACCTCTTTCCCAGTCTATCCTTGCAGAAAAGGAAGAGAGAGTCTGGAAACGACCTTTCAGTAAACCCCAACTTTATCGGAGAAGGCGGGATAAATCTATTTTACCACAATCCTGTGCTCGCATTAACCACTGCTGAAATCACGCGCCAAGCCCCTGATCCCCTAGCCTCCCTCGCATCCGTTTTTAGTTCCTTCACGCAACGCTCCCGCTAAAAACGGATGCGAGGGAGGCTACTGATCCCCTTGACCCCCTCCCGTCATTGACCATGCATAGCTGAGAATTTTCACATCAAAACGCCCCAAAAGTCCCAAAAGATGTGTCAGCCAGTTTGTCAGTAACGTGCTTTATTGATATCACTCTGCGAACTTCTGGAAGCTCATTTGAATATATTCGCATAGAAACTTTAGATTTCATTTCATTTCGATCGTCATGGTCGTAGCGCGCCTCGTTTTATCACTGCCTCAAGGAATAATTACAAAATAATTTGAAAATATAAGTTTCAGTGGGGCAAAGGCAGATAGGAAAGAATTTAGTAATTTGCACGGTATGGTATGACTGTGACAGAGATGTATAGAACAGTCGATTGCGCAGTGCTACAAAGTGGTACTGATACCGAAACTGAGCCGCTGAGCTGAGTGAAAATCACGCTGACTGACGAGAATCATATATTATATGTCTGTGTTGGTTATAAAACATCGAAAAATGGATGATAGGAATTTCCTTTGAGACCAAGCAATTTGTAAGTCAATCCCCTGCAGGCGATATTCAGCTCCTCTATTTATACCGTGCAGACTTGGGGACTGAAAAGGCGTTCATGCAGCGTGCGCCGTGGTGCGAAATATTTTTGCGCGTTGTGTATCAATCGAATACAAGCTGAGAGGGTACTCTACGACCAATGTTAATTTAAACATCATGAAGTAGTTCTTTCGGTACAGCAATCAGTGCTGACCTTACCCCCTAGCGTTTGTTTATGGCTGAATCCATTTGTCCGTAAGAAATTGAAATTGATTTTGTTGGAGGTCAAAAGTAGTTCATTATCGAGAGCACCAATGACCAGTTTAAACAACAGCAAAACTTGGTACTGAATGTCAGCAAGAATTCTCTAATTTTCGTCCACTGGTTCTTTCTAACTAATTCGTAAAATGATAGGGACATAAAAAGCGTAGTGAAAAAAATGCAAGAGAAACGTTACTAGATTTTTAATTATTCAAACTGGTAGAAAAAAGCGCGGGAAAAACTTGTCGATGCCCGGATGTAACAGCGCGCGCGTTTTCCCGCCATTTTACCCCGCGCTTTTATTCTCGAAGGTCAGTCAGTCACCATTTGCTGTCTTTTCGTTTTCAGAAAATCGAGAAAGACGTATCACTTCGCCTGAAGAACCAAGACGAAATCCTTCATAATAACAGCCAAAAAGAAACTCTACTCAATCTCCGGCAACTGGCCAACAATGGTACGTTAAAACCAATCGAAATAACAATGTATTTTAGATTTTATTTTGAAAGAATTCTTCGTTGACATTTTCGACCATTTGGGAAATTTGGCCTATTTTTCTGTGTTTTTTCTTCTTCTTTTTCTTCAAGTAAGTATACTGTTTCTAAGGCGCGCTTGGAGATGAGCTAGAACTGGCATACGTGCAAGTCTTTTTAATTTGCCTTTTGTGGGGGATGATTTTTACGTTAAGTTATGGCATTTTTTGTCTGCCGTTTTCTTTTCTATTTTGTAAAGTGTACTGACTAGATTCCATCCCTTAAAACCGCCTTGGCCGCCCAAACAATAGCCTGCGTGACATCCGAGGGTTAGTTTGGATGTATTTCCTTGACAAGGAAGCCTTGCTCGTGTAGACGACAAAAACATCGCCAATTTTTCCTTGTCATGGAAAACTTGCTCGTGTAGATGACAAAAAATTGTCAATTTTTCCTTGTCAAGGAAAACTTGTCAAGGAAAACTTGTTCGTGTAGATGCTAACCAAACAATAGAACGAATCTTACTGCATCGTTCTATTGTTCTATCAGTCCGAGCCGGTGGTTTTGAGGAATGTAGTTTAAGTTCCTTGCATGCAGACTTAATTACACGTCTCATATGGCTATCTCCGGATTGTGTTTTGCTTGATATTATATCTACTGTACGATGTAAAACTATAATTACATGTACAATATTCTTTATTCTTTGTTTATATATTTTACTTTGTTGACAGGGCCGTACACAGCACAGGGGCAGGGGGGCAGTTGCAGTTGCCCCCCCCCCCCCCCCCCCCCCCTAAGCAAGGAGAAAAAGATACCAAAAAATACTCAGAACTGCCCCCCTTGAATTTTGGGTTATGTACGGCCCTGGTTGAGTTATATTTTTGGTACAGTTCTTAAATGTTGGAACACTGGGTTCGAGTGTTTTGATTGGCTGAATTAGTACAAGTTTTTCGAGGTGTTTGTCATCGATGAAAGACTAGTTGAAATATCACTTGAATGGATTCAACGTTCTTTCTCCAGCACATTGGATAGGATATTTATTTATTTATTTATATTTTATTTTTTGGATAGGCTATACAGTTTTTAAACTGGAGAAGTATTGCCACAATTTAATTCAGAACTGCTCTCTCAATGGTTATAACACTCGTACCCAGTCTTCCAGACCTTTTCTTATCTCTATTGCTATTATTGTGTTAATCTTTTATGCATTTTATTTAATCTTGTGTACACAGGCAACGACTCTGAAGACTCTACCAGCACCCCTAATCCCACAGCCGACAACCTAACCACTGAATCACTTGTTAGAGAGACTTCTTCTATCTCAAAGCCAAAAACACGTGACACAGAAAATAGAAATAGCAAAGCATCACGGGATAGGGAACATCGTCGTCACCTGAAGAAATTTAAATGGGAAACGTATCCATGGCAACCAGGGGTGAGAAGACATCGTTATCATTATTCATTATTATTGTTGTTATGTTGTCATGTTCATCGTCATCTCTCCCATTAAGAAATCAT
Source organism: Actinostola sp. cb2023 (assembly GCA_033675265.1). Classification (NCBI taxonomy): domain Eukaryota; kingdom Metazoa; phylum Cnidaria; class Anthozoa; order Actiniaria; family Actinostolidae; genus Actinostola; species Actinostola sp. cb2023. Next base: position 182,337 of record JAUJYZ010000466.1, on the reverse strand, counting down.
CGCCATCATATCACCATCTAGACTCTACGCACCCGTTTTTAGTTCCGTCACGCAGCCGAGAGCGTTGCGTGACGGAACTAAAAACGGGTGCGTAGAGTCTAATCACCATCAGCCTCTACCAATAATAATAATAATTTTTATTTATATGGCGCTTATTCCACCAATTGTCCATATTGTCATCATCATCATCATCACTATTATGATCATCATCACTATTATCATCATTATTATTATTATCATCATCATCAGTATTGTATATGATGATACTGATTATTTTCTGCGCCTTCAGATGCGTGGTCAGCTGAACGTCCATGTTTGGCAGGCGTGGTGCGGCAACACTATACACGACCTGCGTCGAAACTGGTTCTTTCCCTTGTACCCAGACCTCCATCTGACAGTCAGCCGTTTTTTTGTCAAACACTACGAAGACGACTACGGACAGAGAATATTTGGATACATCCATCCTCCACTAACAGGTATTTAATAATAATAATAATATATATATTTTTTTAATAATAATAATAATATATATTTTTTTAATTTAAAAATAATAATAATAATAATAATAATAATTTCATTGTACTCAATATCTCATTCTCATTGGATGAGAAACTACATTTGATAGGCCTTTTGTATGAATTATTAATACAGTCACGTGCATGGGCTTATGTCACGTGATAGATAGCAAAAACATCTGACTTGTTTATTTGACTTCCGCTTAGCTGTTAATAGTCCTTGAATTTCCTTCATTTTCTTTGTAGGAAAATATATATTCGCACTTTCATCAGATGACACCTCCGAACTATGGCTAAGCAAAGACGAAAACCCAGAGAACGTCAAACTACTATCATGGGTGGGTAACCTGACAAGTCTGAACGGCTCCCACAAGACTAATGCAGCAGAATTCACCAAATATAACACACAGTTATCACGTCAGATTTACCTAAAGAAGGGTCAGAAGTATTTCATAGAGGCTCTCCATAAGCAAGGGACTAGGGAGGACCATATTCTCGTAGGCTGGAAAATCCCCGGCCTACCCGGGTTTCGTTACATCACCGGGGATTCGATATCCATGTATATAGGCGACCAGAATGCTTCTTCAGATGTGACGCACTATGCCAAGTTCATCCCGCAGACTCTACCATCTCATACTCATTCCCGTACATGGAGCGTGGTGCTAGATCGAGAAGTGCATAAATTCGGTTCGAATAATGAACCAGAGGTTGAACATCACAACCGCCGCAAAGTCTCGCTAAAAAGTTTCACTAACGTACTGCCAAACTGTACCTACGAACCCAGTTATCTGGTGAACTTCACGCTGAGGCGATACGAAGGGGTGAAGCTGATCCACGATTCCGCTGTTTACCCCAACGATAACACTCTCTTAACTCACATGAAGCCTTATGATAAATGCCTTGGACGACGGACGACGGATTCCCATGGAAACAGTCTTAACAACAAGAACCCTAAACTAACCAATCATACGCTATACGAAGAGGGGAAGATCCAAGTTTTCGGTCCCGACGGAAAGGACTCGGTGGTAACGACGCCGTCCGACCTTTCCGACGAGTTTCCGATTGAAAGTTTTCTTGAAGGCGACAGTCTCGACGGACGGTCGGCAAAAGCAACGATACGCAGTTTAGATGAACAAGTTCGGTTATTAATGGAGGTGTATAAAGAGAATAAAGACTTACAAAAGCAGCCGATTCCTCTGCAACATCAAGACGAAATAATCCAGAGTAATGATCCAAGAGACAGTTACAATAGAATCGTGGATAGAATTAAGATAAATAATGGAATTATAGAGGAAGAGTCTCGGCGTCGTCGTCCAAGTTCGGCAAAACTTCGGCAACCCGATACGAATACGAGAAAAGAACGAATGAGGAGCGATGTTGTTCCGAAACGTGTGGCCAAAGGCTCTTTAGTACGTAAACCAGTTGCAAATCATAAAATATTGAATCAAATAAAAAGTGCGCAAGATATAAAGAATGATATCAAACGAGCAGAACTGAAAAGTGATAGAAATAGAACTAGAAAAAAATCGCGAAAACCTCAGAGTAAAGTAACGAATACGAAGAACAATTACGTCAAAAGTGTCAGAAAAGCACCACAGCAGAACAACGCACGTGTTGCAGCAAGCAACGACAAGGCTCCTTTGATTCGAACTAAGGGCCAATCCAACGAAATACACAAAGATTCGCAGGGAAGAAACCTCGAACAAGATTCACATCGCAGCAAAGGTTCAGCGGTTCCCAGAGGCGATGTCCGCGTTGATCATCAAATGGTAAACAATCTTCGTCCAAGAAAACAAGGAAAGAATACTGCAACGTCAAGAAAACTGTTGTTTTCCAAAATTGATCAAAGAAATCAGGTAGGAGCGACAGTGATTTAACACTGGAGGCCATATTGAAAGGTAACCAAGCCTTTGCATGAAAAACATTAGTTTTGTAATACAGAGGCATTTACAGGGAAACAGATAAAACGCACGCTCTTCAAACCTTGGAAATTCTTTGGAAATTCAATTTCCAACTAATATAAGGCTTGGTTACTTTTCAAGATGGCCGCCACTTTTCAAAATGGCCATTTCGAAGTTAATGCTCGCATTGGATTGTGGGACTGTTTTGAAGGACACCATTCTTCTAATTGTAGCAAAACGTTTTTACTGCGGTTCTCAGTATTATGCGAACTCAGTCATTAAAACAGTCGGCTGGAACTTGTTTTTTTGCTTCTGTCAATCAAATTCAAAACTCAAACAAATTCAAAACTAAATACATTCTTCGACCAAATGATCCATATTTTAGCTCAAAATCATATTTGGTTTCCATTTGGTGGGTCTTCTGGCTTTTATTTTTAAGTTTTCTGATTTTTATGTTGATTGACAGAAGCGAAAAACCAAATTACAAGCCAACTGCTTAAATGTCTTGAGTTAGCATAATACTGAGAATCGCAAAACGTCTACTCCTAATCCAATTTTCTGTAAATCGCTTTATTCTTGCGCATTTTGGTACTGAGACTGTTTTCAAATGCAATTTCGAAAAGTGCGTCCCCCATGATTCAATGCGATTCTACAATTTCGAAAGGGAACCAAGCCTTTGCATTAAAAAAAACGCATATATTTTTATATATATTTTTTTATATATCTTTGTATTCAGCGCTCAGAACTTTCGCTATGAGCGCTTTATAAATATTTATTATTATTATTATTTTAGTTTTGAAATACGAGGCATTTACAGGGAAACACTGGAACAAACGCACGCTCTTGAAACCTTGGAAATTCTTTGGAAATTCAAATTTCAACTAATATAAGGCCTGGTTACTTTTCAAGATGGCCGCCACAGGTTTTAATCTCTTGTCTTGTTTTTAAGTTGGCACCAATAGAGAAGAATGACGATCTGGATGATGAGGATTCAAATGTGGTATGTTTGAACAATTAGTGTATTCTATTGCCAGTTTTCTCCATCATTATCAAGTCAGATTTGAGTAAACACAGCTAATCACTTCACTTCTTGAAGAACATTACATCTCCAACGCAAACTTCAATCATATTTTCGTAAATATCAGTCAGATTAATTGAGTCATTTTTAACTCGTGGATTGCAAGTCCACTAGTTATTGGGATGGGACTTTTGAACCGGAAGTGTCACTCGATCACTCACTCGGCTGTAAATTTTAGAGCCGCTAATCCACTAGTTATTTGGATGGGACTTTTGAACCGGAAGTATCACTCCGTCACTCACTCGGCTGTAAATTTTAGAGCCGCTAATCCACTAGTTATTTGGATGGGACTTTTCAACCGGAAGTGTCACTCGATCACTCACTCGGCTGTAAATTTTAGAGCCGCTAATCCACTAGTTATTGGGATGGGACTTTTGAACCGGAAGTCTCACTCGATCACTCACTCGGCTGTAAATTTTAGAGCCGCTAATCCACTAGTTATTTGGATGGGACTTTTGAACCGGAAGTGTCACTCGATCACTCACTCGGCTGTAAATTTTAGAGCCGCTAATCCACTAGTTATTTGGATGGGACTTTTGAACCGGAAGTATCACTCCGTCACTCACTCGGCTGTAAATTTTAGAGCCGCTAATCCACTAGTTATTTGGATGGGACTTTTGAACCGGAAGTCTCACTCGATCACTCACTCGGCTGTAAATTTTAGAGCCGCTAATCCACTAGTTATTTGGATGGGACTTTTGAACCGGAAGTGTCACTCGATCACTCACTTGGCTGTAAATTTTAGAGCCGCTAATCCACTAGTTATTGGGATGGGACTTTTGAACCGGAAGTCTCACTCGATCACTCACTCGGCTGTAAATTTTAGAGCCGCTAATCCACTAGTTATTTGGATGGGACTTTTGAACCGGAAGTGTCACTCGATCACTCACTCGGCTGTAAATTTTAGAGCCGCTAATCCACTAGCTATTTGGATGGGACTTTTGAACCGGAAGTATCACTCCGTCACTCACTCGGCTGTAAATTTTAGAGCCGCTAATCCACTAGTTATTGGGATGGGACTTTTGAACCGGAAGTGTCACTCGATCACTCACTCGGCTGTAAATTTTAGAGCCGCTAATCCACTAGTTATTGGGATGGGACTTTTGAACCGGAAGTCTCACTCGATCACTCACTCGGCTGTAAATTTTAGAGCCGCTAATCCACTAGTTATTTGGATGGGACTTTTGAACCGGAAGTGTCACTCGATCACTCACTCGGCTGTAAATTTTAGAGCCGCTAATCCACTAGTTATTGGGATGGGACTTTTGAACTGGAAGTCTCACTCGATCACTCACTCGGCTGTAAATTTTAGAGCCGCTAATCCACTAGTTATTGGGATGGGACTTTTGAACCGGAAGTGTCACTCGATCACTCACTCGGCTGTAAATTTTAGAGCTGCTAATCCACTAGTTATTTGGATGGGACTTTTGAACCGGAAGTGTCACTCGATCACTCAATCGGCTGTAAATTTTAGAGCCGCTAATCCACTAGTTATTGGGATGGGACTTTTGAACCGGAAGTCTCACTCGATCACTCACTCGGCTGTAAATTTTAGAGCCGCTAATCCACTAGTTATTTGGATGGGACTTTTGAACCGGAAGTGTCACTCGATCACTCACTCGGCTGTAAATTTTAGAGCCGCTAATCCACTAGTTATTTGGATGGGACTTTTGAACCGGAAGTATCACTCGATCACTCACTCGGCTGTAAATTTTAGAGCCGCTAATCCACTAGTTATTGGGATGGGACTTTTGAACCGGAAGTGTCACTCGATCACTCACTCGGCTGTAAATTTTAGAGCCGCTAATCCACTAGTTATTGGGATGGGACTTTTGAACCGGAAGTCTCACTCGATCACTCACTCGGCTGTAAATTTTAGAGCCGCTAATCCACTAGTTATTTGGATGGGACTTTTGAACCGGAAGTGTCACTCGATCACTCACTCGGCTGTAAATTTTAGAGCCGCTAATCCACTAGTTATTTGGATGGGACTTTTGAATTTAGAAGTCCACTCGATCACTCGATCACTCACTCGGCTGTAAATTTTAGAGCCGCTAATCCACTAGTTATTTGGATGGGACTTTTGAACCGGAAGTGTCACTCGATCACTCACTCAACTGTGAAATTTTAGAGCCGCTAATCCACTAGTTATTTGGATGGGACTTTTGAGCCGGAAGTATCACTCCGTCACTCACTCGGCTGTAAATTTTAGAGCCGCTAATCCACTAGTTATTTGGATGGGACTTTTGAACCGGAAGTGTCACTCGATCACTCACTCGGCTGTAAATTTTAGAGCCGCTAATCCACTAGTTATTTGGATGGGACTTTTGAACCGGAAGTGTCACTCGATCACTCACTCGGCTGTAAATTTTAGAGCCGCTAATCCACTAGTTATTTGGATGGGACTTTTGAACCGGAAGTGTCACTCCGTCACTCACTCGGCTGTAAACTTTCAAGCCGCTAATCCACGAGTTCGCCAGTGGGTATCTTTGATATTTAGAAGCCATAGAATAATATTTCGTATTCAGCAATAACACAGATAGTTGCATGCAATAAGTGCGGTTATTTTGTAGATAGCAGACAACGATGAGGACGATGATGTTGATGACGATGATGAGGATGTGGTACGTTGAAACTATTGAATAAGTTATGACGCGTTTCTTCTGCACGTCATTTCCGGGTCCGTTTGAACTTTCACGAAGACAATAAAAAGGCAGTTTCATTCTTCCAAACAGTCGAATCCCGCTTTACCCTTAATATGGTCACCTTGTTATTATGGAGAGTGATTTAGACACTTTATATGGTCCGAAGCTGTCCGTAATAACGAGTTATACTGTATTTCCTTTAAAATATTACAAAGGCGCTTGAAATAAGGACATTTTCCTCGCTTGATTTGATTTTCCCGCGTTGGATCTACTTGGACCCGGAAGTGACGCACGCTGTTATAACGTCACACTTAAAAGCCGAATACGGTTATTTTATAGATGGCAGAGCAGGACCTCGATGACCTCGATGAGGATGAAGACGATGAGGTTTGCTGTTTCTTTATTTGTGTACTGTGTATTGTCTGACACTTGTATGAACGTTTTGGCACCAAATAAGCATGGTTCTTTTTGGGTCCATTTGTGTTGTAAGCACGGTCCTTTTAGGGGCCATTTGTGTGGTGAGCACGGTTCAGCATGGGACCATTTGTTTTGTGGGCACGGTCCTTTTAGGGGCCATTTATGTTGAGCACAGTCCTTTTAGGGGCCATTTGTATTGTGTGCATGGGGCCATTTGTGTTGTGAGCACGGTCCTATTAGGGGCCATTTGTATTGTGAGCACGGTCCTTTTAGGGGCCATTTGTATTGTGAGCACGGTTCTACATGGGGCCATTTGTATTGTGAGCATGGTCCTTCATGGGACCATTTGTATTGTGAGCATGTATTGTGAGCACGGTTCTACTTGGGACCATTTGTATTGTGAGCACAGTTCTTTCAGGGACCATTTGTATTGTGAGCACGGTCCTTCCAGGGACCATTTGTATTGTGAGCACGGTCCTACTTGGGACCATTTGGATTATGAGCACGGTTTTTCATGGGACCATTTGTATTGTGAGCATGTATTGTGAGCACGGTTCTACTTGGGACCATTTGTATTGTGAGCACGGTTTTTCATGGGACCATTTGTATTGTGAGCACGAATTTTCATGGGGCCATTCGTATTGTGAGCACGGTTTTTCATGGGACCATTTGTATTGTGAGCACAGTTCTGCATGGGACCATTTATATTGTGAGCACGGTCCTTTTAGGGGCCATTTCTATTGTGAGCACGGTCCTTTTAGGGGCCATTTGTATTGTGAGCACGGTTATACATGGGACCATTTATATTGTGAGCACGGTCCTTCATGGGACTATTTGTATAACTATTGTGAGCACGGTTCTACATGGGACCATTTGTATTGCGAGCACCGTTCTACATGGGGCCATTTGTATTGTGAACACGGTTTTTCATGGGACCATTTGTATTGTGAGCACGGTTTTTCATGGGACCATTTGTATTGTGAGCATGGTCCTTTTAGGGGCCATTTGTATTGTGAGCACGGTTCTACATGGGACCGTTTGTATTGTGAGCACGGTTCTACATGGGACCATTTATATTGTGAGCACGGTCCTTCATGGGACCATTTGTATTGTGAGCATGTATTGTGAGCACGGTTCTACTTGGGACCATTTGTATTGTGAGCACAGTTCTTTCAGGGACCATTTGTATTGTGAGCACGGTCCTACTTGGGACCATTTGGATTATGAGCACGGTTTTTCATGGGAACATTTGTATTGTGAGCATGTATTGTGAGCACGGTTCTACTTGGGACCATTTGTATTGTGAGCACGGTTTTTCATGGGACCATTTGTATTGTGAGCACGAGTTTTCATGGGGCCATTCGTATTGTGAGCACGGTTTTTCATGGGACCATTTGTATTGTGAGCACAGTTCTGCATGGGACCATTTATATTGTGAGCACGGTTCTACATGGGACAATATGTATTGTGAGCACGGTTCTGCATGGGACCATTTGTATTGTGAGCACGGTTTTTCATGGGACCATTTGTATTGTGAACACGGTTTTTCATGGGACCATTTGTATTGTGAGCACGGTTTTTCATGGGACCATTTGTATTGTGAGCACGGTCCTTTTAGGGGCCATTTCTATTGTGAGCACGGTCCTTTTAGGGGCCATTTGTATTGTGAGCACGGTTCTACATGGGACCATTTATATTGTGAGCACGGTCCTTCATGGGACTATTTGTATAACTATTGTGAGCACGGTTCTACATGGGACCATTTGTATTGCGAGCACCGTTCTACATGGGGCCATTTGTATTGTGAACACGGTTTTTCATGGGACCATTTGTATTGTGAGCACGGTTTTTCATGGGACCATTTGTATTGTGAGCATGGTCCTTTTGGGGGCCATTTGTATTGTGAGCACGGTTCTACATGGGACCGTTTGTATTGTGAGCACGGTTCTACATGGGACCATTTATATTGTGAGCACGGTCCTTCATGGGACTATTTGTATTGTGAGCACGGTTCTACATGGGACCATTTGTATTGCGAGCACCGTTCTACATGGGGCCATTTGTAAAGTGAGCATGGTCCTTCATGGGACCATTTGTATTGTGAGCATGTATTGTGAGCACACGGTTCTACTTGGGACCATTTCTGTTGTGAGCACGGTTCTTCCAGGGACCATTTGTATTGTGAGCACGGTCCTTCCAGGGACCATTTGTATTGTGAGCACGGTCCTACTTTGAACGTTCACGAAGACAATAAAAAGGCAGTTTAATTCTTCCAAACAGTCGAATCCCGCTTTACCCTTAATATGGTCACCTTGTTATTATGGAGAGTGATACAGACACTTTACATGGTCCGAAGCTGTCCGTAATAACGAGTTCTACTGTATTTCCTTTAAAATATTACAAAGGCGCTTGAAATAAGGACATTTTCCTCGCTTGATTTGGTTTTCCCGCGTTGGATCTACTTGGACCCGGAAGTGACGCACGCTGTTATGATGTCACACTTAAAAGCCGAATACGGTTATTTTATAGATGGCAGAGCAGGACCTCGATGATCTCGATGAGGATGAAGACGATGAGGTTTGCTGTTTCTTTATTTGTGTACTGTGTATTGTCTGACACTTGTATAAACGTTTTGGCACCAAATAAGCATGGTTCTTTTTGGGGCCATTTGTGTTGTAAGAACGGTCCTTTTAGGGGCCATTTGTGTTGTGAGCACGGTCCTTTTAGGGGCCATTTGTTTTGTGAGCACGGTCCTTTTAGGGGCCTTTTGTATTGTGAGCATGGTTCAGCATGGGACCATTTGCTTTGTGGGCACGGTCCTTTTAGGGGCCATTTGTATTGTGAGCACGGTCCTTTTAGGGGCCATTTGTGTTGTGAGCACGGTTCAGCATGGGACCATTTGTTTTGTGGGCACAGTCCTTTTAGGGGCCATTTGTGTTGTGAGCACGGTCCTTTTAGGGGCCATTTGTATTGTGAGCACGGTCCTTTTAGGGGCCATTTGTATTGTGAGCACGGTTCTGCATGGGAGCATTTGTATTGTGAGCACGGTCCTTCATGGGACTATTTGTATTGTGAGCACGGCTCTACTTGGGACCATTTGTATTGTGAGCATGGTCCTTCATGGGACCATTTGTATTGTAAGCACGATCCTACTTGGGACCATTTGTATTGTGAACACGGTCTTTCATGGGACAATATGTATTGTGAGCACGGTTCTACTTGGCACCATTTGCGGTGAGCACGGTTCTTCCAGGGACCATTTGTATTGTAAGCACGGTCCTACTTGGGACCATTTGTATTGTGAACACGGTCTTTCATGGGACGATATGTATTGTGAGCACGGTTCTACTTGGCACCATTTGTATTGTGAGCACGGTTCTTCCAGGGACCATTTGTATTGTGAGCGCGGTCCTTCCAGGGACCATTTGTATTGTGAGCACGGTCCTACTTGGGACCATTTGTATTGTGAGCACGGTTCTGCATGGGATCATTTGTATTGTGAGCACGGTTTTTCATGGGACCATTTGTATTGTGAGCACGGTTTTTCATGGGACCATTTGTATTGTGAGCACGGTTTTTCATGGGACCATTTGTATTGTGAACACGAGTTTTCATGGGACCATTTGTATTGTATGAAATAGCTATGAAATAGCGCTATATAAATAAAGATATTATTATTATTATTATTATTGTGAACACGGTTTTTCATGGGACCATTTGTATTGTGAGCACGGTTTTTCATGGGACCATTTGTATTGTGAGCATGGTCCTTTTGGGGGCCATTTGTATTGTGAGCACGGTTCTACATGGAACCGTTTGTATTGTGAGCACGGTTCTACATGGGACCATTTATATTGTGAGCACGGTCCTTCATGGGACTATTTGTATTGTGAGCACGGTTCTACATGGGACCATTTGTATTGCGAGCACCGTTCTACATGGGGCCATTTGTATTGTGAGCATGGTCCTTCATGGGACCATTTGTATTGTGAGCATGTATTGTGAGCACACGGTTCTACTTGGGACCATTTCTATTGTCCCGCGTTGGATCTACTTGGACCCGGAAGTGACGCACGCTGTTATGACGTCACACTTAAAAGCCGAATACGGTTATTTTATAGATGGCAGAGCAGGACCTCGATGATCTCGATGAGGATGAAGACGATGAGGTTTGCTGTTTCTTTATTTGTGTACTGTGTATTGTCTGACACTTGTATGAACGTTTTGGCACCAAATAAGCATGGTTCTTTTGGGGGCCATTTGTGTTGTAAGCACGGTTCTTTTAGGGGCCATTTGTGTTGTGAGAGCACGGTCCTTTTAGGGGCCATTTGTATTTGCTGTGAGCACGGTCCTTTATTGTGAGCACGGGCCTTTTAGGGGCCATTTGTGTTGTGAGCATGGTTCAGCATGGGACCATTTGTTTGTGGGCACGGTCCTTTTAGGGGCCATTTGTATTGTGAGCACGGTCCTTTTAGGGGCCATTTGTATTGTGAGCACGGTCCTTTTAGGGGCATGGGAGCAGCACGGTTCTGCATGGGAGCATTTGTATTGTGAGCACGGTCCTTCATGGGACTATTTGTATTGTGAGCACGGCTCTACTTGGGACCATTTGTATTGTGAGCATGGTCCTTCATGGGACCATTTGTATTGTAAGCACGATCCTACTTGGGACCATTTGTATTGTGAACACGGTCTTTCATGGGACAATATGTATTGTGAGCACGGTTCTACTTGGCACCATTTGCGGTGAGCACGGTTCTTCCAGGGACCATTTGTATTGTAAGCACGGTCCTACTTGGGACCATTTGTATTGTGAACACGGTCTTTCATGGGACGATATGTATTGTGAGCACGGTTCTACTTGGCACCATTTGTATTGTGAGCACGGTTCTTCCAGGGACCATTTGTATTGCGAGCGCGGTCCTTCCAGGGACCATTTGTATTGTGAGCACGGTCCTACTTGGGACCATTTGTATTGTGAGCACGGTTCTGCATGGGATCATTTGTATTGTGAGCACGGTTTTTCATGGGACCATTTGTATTGTGAGCACGCATGGGACCATTTGTATTGTGAGCACGGTTTTTCATGGGACCATTTGTATTGTGAACACGAGTTTTCATGGGACCATTTGTATTGTGAGCACGGTTTTTCATGGGACCATTTGTATTGTGAGCACGGTTCTGCATGGGACCATTTGTATTGTGAGCACGGTTTTTCATGGGACCATTTGTATTGTGAGCACTGTTTTTCATGGGACCATTTGTATTGTGAGCACGGTTTTTCATGGGACCATTTGTATTGTGAACACGAGTTTTCATGGGACCATTTGTATTGTATGAAATAGCTATGAAATAGCGCTATATAAATAAAGATATTATTATTATTATTATTATTGTGAGCACGGTTTTTCATGGGATCATTCGTATTGTGAGCACGGTTCTGCAAGGGACCATTTGTATTGTGAGCACGGTCCTTCATGGGACCATTTGTATTGTGAGCACGGTCCTACTTGGGACCATTTGTATTGTGAGCACGGTTCTGCATGGGATCATTTATATTGTGAGCACGGTTTTTCATGGGACCATTTGTATTGTGAGCACGGTTTTTCATGGGACCATTTGTATTGTGAACACGAGTTTTCATGGGACCATTTGCATTGTGAGCACGGTTCTGCATGGGACCATTTGTATTGTGAGCACGGTTTTTCATGGGACCATTTGTATTGTGAGCACGGTTCTACATGGGACAATATGTATTGTGAGCACCAATAGCAAGCACTAAGCACGTCCTTTGTAGAACAGTCTATGTTTAATTCTTCTTGCGCTTCTGCTTGCGCTTCTGCTTGCGCTTCTGCTTGCGCTTCTGCTTGCGCTTCTGCTTGCGCTTCTGCTTGCGCTTCTGCTTGCGCTTCTGCTTGCGCTTCTGCTTGCGCTTCTGCTTGCGCTTCTGCTTGCGCTTCTGCTTGCGCTTCTGCTTGCGCTTCTGCTTGCGCTTCTGCTTGCGCTTCTGCTTGCGCTTCTGCTTGCGCTTCTGCTTGCGCTTCTGCTTGCGCTTCTGCTTGCGCTTCTGCTTGCGCTTCTGCTTGCGCTTCTGCTTGCGCTTCTGCTTGCGCTTCTGCTTGCGCTTCTGCTTGCGCTTCTGCTTGCGCTTCTGCTTGCGCTTGCGTCGGTAGTGAAAACAAGAAAACGTTGATTGTAGTATGGTGCAATACGCTTGTGCAGTGGCGAGGTGTTATTGCTAGAAACAATTGAATCGTGCTACTGCGCATGCGTATCGTACCAATGCTCGTCTTACTCTCCTTTGTCGAAACGAGAACAAGACTGGGTTCGAATCGTGACCGCAAAGCATCTCTGGACTATTTGGATGGACATGTCCGTCATATTGAATGTAGTCGCTGTGTTCAATAAGCCACTTCACGCTTTCTTCCGCCATTTTGAATTGGGGCAAACGCGCGGAAATTTATAGAAATCTGGATCACTTTGGCTTGCCATAACTCCGCTCGATTTTGATGGATTTTCAAAATTTAAACTTCGATAATCAGCAGGCATGCATGCCAGTTGTTGGAGTGAAAATAAGACCATTGTAGGTGTTTTAACTACCTTTTACGAGTCAATCTTCTTTTCACCAATGTATCTTAAAAATTCGAGCTTATTTGCATATTCACGTGCCGAACGTTTTATTTTGAAAACAAAAATCTTTTTTTCTCGATTTGTAGCCTTCCAATATCCATCATATTATAGGTCATAAATAACAAAGAATACATCTTGTCTAAAATGGTAAGTTTTTGAAAATCCAACGAAATCGAGCGGAGTTACTGCAAGCCAAAGTGATCCAGATTTCTATGAATTTCCGCGCGTTTGCCCCAATTCAAAATGGCGGACGAAAGCGTGAACTGGCTTATTGAATCGTGCTACTGCGCATGCATATCGCACCAATGCTCGTCTTACTCTCCTTTGTCGAAACGAGAACAAGACTGGGTTCGAATCGTGACCGCAAAGCATCTCTGGACTATTTGGATGGACATGTCCGCCATATTGAATGTAGTCGCTGTGTTCAATTGCAACCAACAGCTTCTGTAATGAGTCTAATCTTTAACAGAGTTCGAATCGTGACCGCAAAGCATCTCTGGACTATTTGGATGGACATGTCCGCCATATTGAATGTAGTCGCTGTGTTCAATTGCAACCAACAGCTTCTGTAATGAGTCTAATCTTTAACAGAGTTCGAATCGTGACCGCAAAGCATCTCTGGACTATTTGGATGGACATGTCCGCCATATTGAATGTAGTCGCTGTGTTCAATTGCAACCAACAGCTTCTGTAATGAGTCTAATCTTTAACAGAGTTCGAATCGTGACCGCAAAGCATCTCTGGACTATTTGGATGGACATGTCCGCCATATTGAATGTAGTCGCTGTGTTCAATTGCAACCAACAGCTTCTGTAATGAGTCTAATCTTTAACAGAGTTCGAATCGTGACCGCAAAGCATCTCTGGACTATTTGGATGGACATGTCCGCCATATTGAATGTAGTCGCTGTGTTCAATTGCAACCAACAGCTTCTGTAATGAGTCTAATCTTTAACAGAGTATGCCATGTTTGATTCTCTCCGTCCAAACAACCGATAGATGCTTTGCGGTCGTAATTTGAACCCAGTCTTCCGCAGTTTCGATAAAGGCGAATTGCACCAGTGTGTATGACTTCTGCCATGACAAATCCGCGAGGTACTGGAATGAGACGTGGGAACCAGTTCGACTTGCAGTCCCTTATTTCACTTCTACTTGTTCCTCCCCGTCCATTTTGTTCTCTCCCAACCCCTTGCGAATGCCTGGTATGTAGACCACGCCTCGTGGTTTCACCATCTAACCCGCAAACACTGATGAAGTGACGATGAATCACCAAGTATATTTCTATTTCCAGGAAGCTCAAATTCTGTCCGCTAATAAGGCCCAAGCTAACGTTCCAGTTGTCTACTTTCGTCCCTACGGAACCGTCCAACACAATCGTACTTTGCCACAATTCCAGTACGAAGACACTCTACTGTCGCGTTTAAACAGCGCGCGTGAGTATGTACGAAGAATGCAAAAACTCGTCCAAATTTATCAGTATCACATGGCCAGCAAGCAATTATCCGATCAAGTATTTCGGAGGTTTGGTGTCAGGATGCAGGTGCCGGAGTTAATGCCGTATATGAACTACAATCCTTGGATATACCATCATAACACCACCAAGTGTACAAGCGACGGGAATCTATTACTCAACGAAAACGTAAGTCTTTTGTACTAGTAATAAAGCTAACAAATAAGGGGTAGATATGTAGATATATTTAATGGGGGAGGGGTGAATTTCAATTATGTAAGAAGCTATAACAAGCAAAATAAATAATATCTAGGAAGTCATTCATAATACCGTCTCCATAGCAGCCGCGTGCGAAGCACTGCGAGCTATGTACCAATGACGTCATTCAACATGGCCGCCGCGTCCGAAGCTATGTACTGATGACGTCATTAAACATTCCCGCCGCGTGCGAAGCTATCCGCTGATGACGTCATTCAACATGGTCGCCGCGTCCGAAGCTATGTACTGATGACGTCATTAAACATTGCCGCCGCGTGCGAAGCTATCCGCTGATGGCGTCATTCAACATGGTCGCCGCGTGTGAAGCTATCTGTTGATGACGTCATTCAACATGGCCGCCGCGTGCGAAGCTATCCGCTGATGACGTCATTCAACATGGCCGCCGCGTCCGAAGCTATGTACTGATGACGTCATTAAACATTGCCGGCGCGTGCGAAGCTATCCGCTGATGACGTCATTCAACATGGCCGCCGCGTCCGAAGCTATCTGCTGATGACGTTATTCAACATTGCCGGCGCGTGCGAAGCTATCCGCTGATGACGTCATTCAACATGGCCGCCGCGTCCGAAGCTATGTACTGATGACGTCATTCAACATGGCCGTAGACTAAAGTTCTAACTTTATCTTCTCCTACAAAGGTTGCTAAAAGTGTAGCTTCTCGCTACATGACGGAATTGGAAAACAAAATACCAAAGTAAGCATTCAGCTTTTAGGTACAACACATGGTATAGCATTGCGCGTCATAGAGTCGTTTTCGTATGAATGGGAAACCTACGGTACCGTGACACTCGAATGGCTTCCTTTCTGAACCAATCAAAAAGCGTGCAGATTCATCTCATCCAATCAAACTCTTTCAGTATGACACTTCACAGTACCGTGACACTCAAATGGCTTCCTTTGTGAACCAATCAAAAAGCGTACAGATGCATCTCATCCAATCAAACTCTTTCAGTATGACACTGCACAGTACCGTGACACTCAAATGGCTTCCTTTGTGAACCAATCAAAAGGCATACAGATGCATCTCATCCAATCAAACTCTTTCAGTATGACACTGCACAGTACCGTGACACTCAAATGGCTTCCTTTCTGAACCAATCAAAAAGCGTACAGATGCATCTCATCCAATCAAACTCTTTCAGTATGACACTGCACAGTACCGTGACACTCAAATGGCTTCCTTTGTGAACCAATCAAAAGGCATACAGATGCATCTCATCCAATCAAACTCTTTCAGTATGACACTGCACAGTACCGTGACACTCAAATGGCTTCCTTTCTGAACCAATCAAAAAGCGTACAGATGCATCTCATCCAATCAAACTCTTTCAGTATGACACTGCACAGTACCGTGACACTCAAATGGCTTCCTTTCTGAACCAATCAAAAAGCGTGCAGATTCATCTCATCCAATCAAGCTCTTTCAATACGACGCTGCACGGTACCATAAGTTTCCCACTCGTATACTCTCACTTTTTATCCGCAGGCGTCGAATTCAATTATAGATTGTTTCAAAATCTCGATTGTGGCCAATTGGTGCATTTTAAGCCTCATTTAATTTTGCTTATTTTCTCTATTTTAGTACTTATACTCTTGGAAGAATCATAAACATTCAGGAAAACCATGACGTCATCAATGGCGATCGATACCTTATGGAACTGGTAAGAACATTATCAATACCCGTGATGCCTTGCGCGGGAAATTATTTTCTGGGCCACGACGATATACGGAGATCCAGATTGTAGTTTGAAATTCAATTCCATCGAAGATAAGCAAAGATCATTATTATGATTACCATTCGCGAACGGTATTTTAGATAACGAATTGCAAATGATATAGAGTAACACTTAGGTACAAGTTGTATATTGTAAAGTGAGCATTTAATTAATAAAAGCTGATTGAAAAAAAACAACATCAATCTAAATACGTTCTTTTTTTAATTTCAGGAACTTTTCGACCACAAACAAAGTAAGTTGATTAGTGAAATAATCACTCCCTTGAATTAGCCATTACCTAAACGAGCAGGGGACTGGGACCAAGTCCATAAAACTAATTCAATAAGAAACTAGCAAAAGTGAGCATCATTTTCTGAGAGAACAGATCAAACTTAGCTTGTCTGCAAAGTTTGGTGAACTTCAGCTTAATATTGATGATGCTAGAGGGCATCAAAGATGTCTATTTTCCCATACAAACTGTAAATTGTTGACGTTGTCCAGCCAAACCATACATTCACTGTAAAATTTTGGCTGGACAACACAATTTCAAAAGTTTATAATTCCGACAAAATTCGCTCAAATCACACTTTGTACAGATACTAATTTCAACATGCTGTTTCATGTCATAAACTTAATTTCGTAATTGAATTAATTCTAATAAACTCGTTCCCAGTCCCCTGCTCGTTTAGGTAATGGCTAATTGCAATTTGTTACGTTTTCCAGGTCGAAATGTTCGTGTTTCGCAGTACATCTACCAAGCACTCGGACAAACAAGATTCTGTCTTCCACACAATTTTAAGATCAAGCACCATGCGACGGTCCACGTTATAGTGCCAGGTACGTATCTTAAATTGTTTACATTAGTACACAGGGAGCCCAACCACAGGGAACCCAACCACAGGCAGCCCAAACACAGGGAGCCCAACCACAGGGAACCCGACCACAGGGAACCCAACCACAGGCAGCCCAACCACAGGGGACCCAACCACAGGCAGCCCAACCACAGGGAATCCAACCACAGGCAGCCCAACCACAGGGAGCCCAAACACAAGCAGCCCAACTACAGGCAGCCCAACTACAGGCAGCCCGACCACAGGCAGCCCGACCACAAGCAGCCCAGCCACAGGCAGCCCAGCCACAGGCAGCCCAGCCACAGGCAGCCCAAACACAGGCAGCCCAACCACAGGCAGCCCGACCACAGGCAGCCCGACCACAGGCAGCCCGACCACAGGCAGCCCGACCACAGGCAGCCCGACCACAGGCAGCCCAACCACAGGCAGCCCAACCACAGGCAGCCCAACCACAGGCAGCCCGACCACAGGCAGCCCGACCACAGGGAACCCAACCACAGGCAGCCCAACCACAGGGAATCCAACCACAGGCAGCCCAACCACAGGCAGCCAACCACAGGCAGCCCAACCACAGGCAGCCCAACCACAGGCAGCCCAACCACAGACAGCCCGACCACAGGCAGCCCAACCACAGGCAGCCCGACCACAGGCAGCCCGACCACAGGCAGCCCGACCACAGGCAGCCCGACCACAGGCAGCCCGACCACAGGCAGCCCAACCACAGGCAGCCCGACCACAGGCAGCCCGACCACAGGGAACCCAACCACAGGCAGCCCAACCACAGGGAATCCAACCACAGGCAGCCCAACCACAGGCAGGCAGCCCAACCACAGGCAGCCCAACCACAGGCAGCCCAACCACAGGCAGCCCAAACCACAGACAGCCCGACCACAGGCAGCCCAACCACAGGCAGCCCGACCACAGGCAGCCCGACCACAGGCAGCCCGACCACAGGCAGCCCGACCACAGGCAGCCCGACCACAGGCAGCCCGACCACAGGCAGCCCGACCACAGGGAACCCCAACCACAGGCAGCCCAACCACAGGGAATCCAACCACAGGCAGCCCAACCACAGGCAGCCAACCACAGGCAGCCCAACCACAGGCAGCCCAACCACAGGCAGCCCAACCACAGACAGCCCGACCACAGGCAGCCCAACCACAGGCAGCCCGACCACAGGCAGCCCGACCACAGGCAGCCCGACCACAGGCAGCCCGACCACAGGCAGCCCAACCCACAGGCAGCCCGACCACAGGCAGCCCGACCACAGGGAGCCCGACCACAGGGAACCCAACCACAGGCAGCCCAACCACAGGGAATCCAACCACAGGCAGCCCAACCACAGGCAGCCCAACCACAGGCAGCCCAACCACAGGCAGCCCAACCACAGACAGCCCGACACAGGCAGCCCAACCACAGGCAGCCCCAACCACAGGCAGCCCGACCACAGGCAGCCCGACCACAGGCAGCCCGACCACAGGCAGCCCGACCACAGGCAGCCCGACCACAGGCAGCCCGACCACAGGCAGCCCGACCACAGGCAGCCCGACCACAGGCAGCCCGACCACAGGCAGCCCGACCACACAGGCAGCCCAACCACAGGCAGCCCAACCACAGGCAGCCCAACCACAGGCAGCCCAACCACAGGCAGCCCAACCACAGGCAGCCCAACCACAGGCAGCCCGACCACAGGCAGCCCGACCACAGGCAGCCCGACCACAGGCAGCCCGACCACAGGCAGCCCGACCACAGGCAGCCCAACCACAGGCAGCCCAACCACAGGCAGCCCAACCACAGGCAGCCCGACCACAGGCAGCCCGACCACAGGCAACCCAACCACAGGCAGCCCAACCACAGGCAGCCCAAATCCAACCACAGGCAGCCCAACCACAGGCAGCCCACCACAGGCAGCCAACCACAGGCAGCCCAACCACAGGCAGCCCAACCACAGGCAGCACAGGCAGCCCAACCACAGGCAGCCCAACCACAGGCAGCCCGACCACAGGCAGCCCGACCACAGGCAGCCCGACCACAGGCAGCCCGACCACAGGCAGCCCGACCACAGGCAGCCCGACCACAGGCAGCCCGACCACAGGCAGCCCGACCACAGGCAGCCCGACCACAGGCAGCCCGACCACAGGCAGCCCGACCACAGGCAGCCCGACCACACAGGCAGCCCAACCACAGGCAGCCCAACCACAGGCAGCCCAACCACAGGCAGCCCAACCACAGGCAGCCCAACCACAGGCAGCCCAACCACAGGCAGCCCGACCACAGGCAGCCCGACCACAGGCAGCCCGACCACAGGCAGCCCGACCACAGGCAGCCCGACCACAGGCAGCCCGACCACAGGCAGCCCGACCACAGGCAGCCCAACCACAGGCAGCCCGACCACAGGCAGCCCACAGGCAGACCACAGGCAGCCCGACCACAGGCAGCCCAACCACAGGCAGCCCAACCACAGGCAGCCCAACCACAGGCAGCCCAACCACAGGCAGCCCAACCACAGGCAGCCCAACCACAGGCAGCCCGACCACAGGCAGCCCGACCACAGGCAGCCCGACCACAGGCAGCCCGACCACAGGCAGCCCGACCACAGGCAGCCCAACCACCACACAGGCAGCCCGACCACAGGCAGCCCGACCACAGGCAGCCCGACCACAGGCAGCCCGACCACAGGCAGCCCAACCACAGGCAGCCCGACCACAGGCAGCCCAACCACAGGCAGCCCGACCACAGGCAGCCCGACCACAGGCAGCCCAACCACAGGCAGCCCGACCACAGGCAGCCCAACCACAGGCAGCCCGACCACAGGCAGCCCAACCACAGGCAGCCCAACCACAGGCAGCCCACCACAGGCAGCCCAACCACAGGCAGCCCAACCACAGGCAGCCCAACCACAGGCAGCCCAACCACAGGCAGCCCAACCACAGGCAGCCCGACCACAGGGAACCCAACCACAGGCAGCCCAACCACAGGGAATCCAACCACAGGCAGCCCAACCACAGGCAGCCCAACCACAGGCAGCCCGACCACAGGGAACCCAACCACAGGCAGCCCAACCACAGGGAATCCAACCACAGGCAGCCCAACCACAGGCAGCCCAACCACAGGCAGCCCGACTACAGGCAGCCCAACCTTGAGTCTATTGTTAAAAAAGAAATATATATTTCTGTGTGCGTCTCTTTTGGTGGGATTCCTGTGGTAGAGCGCGCGGCATATATACTGGGCTCCCTGTAGTATTATGCACGAAGGTACTCTGCAGCAATCTTCACGACGCCGACATCGTCAGCGGTCATTTTGAAACGTCGATGCGCGTGCCGTCGTCTTAAATGTGGTCGACTTGTGGCAAGTCTATGCCACAGGAAGCCCAACCATTTCTTCTGAGGCTACTTATAATAAATACAAATATATTTGTATGCGCGCGTCTTTTTGATGGGTTCCCTGTGGTAGAGTACGCGCGCGCAAAGTGTATTATGTTGGGCTCCCTGTGCGCGTCCTGTACGACCGCAGGTTCAAATGCAGTGATCAAACAAAACAACGCCCTCATGCATTTTTTATTTATTTACTACAATTAGCCTGAGTAGAATTCGTTATAAGTTGAATATTCTTTATCGGTTTTTTTTGTTCATAGTTAAGAACCAAGGTCGATGGGTGCAATACTTCATTGATGATATGTCCGAAGTAAGAGGATTATATCATTCCATTTGGTTAATTTGATGGATGAATGAATAGAGGAATGGATAGATGGATGGAGGAATGGATAGATGGATGGATAGATGAATGAATAGATGGATGGATGAATGAATGGATGGAAGAATGAATGGATGGACAAATTGATGGATAGATGAATGAATGGATGATCGTATGGATGGATGGACAAATTGATGGATAGATAAATGGATGGGTGAATGGATGATCGAATTGATTGATAGATGAATGAATGGATGATCGAATTGATGGATAGATGAAAGAATGGATGATCGAATGGATGGATGGGTGGAATGATATCTGTGCATTGAAGGATAAATGAACGATTGAATGGATGGACATTATGAATATTCAATGAGTTAATGACAACGTTCCCGTCATGATTTCCATTCCCACTTGTTTTCACAGCTTTATTTAAAGACGGGAGATCCCCATCTAAACGTGATTATCGTGGACTTCAGTAGTGATGACATTGACGTAGAAGAAGCATTCAGACGTAGCCCACTCGTCAGGTCTGTACACCAAATGTTCAAGTGAATCACGCTGAAATGCAAAAAATTACGACATCATTTTAACACTCTGACGAGGTAAGAAGAAAATTGATCGAGCCGAAGTCACGTAACAACCGAAAGGTCCAAATTTTGACAACAAAAATATGAACTGCTGATTTCGGCTCGATCAATTTTCTTCTTACCTCGTCAGAACATTATTAGGGACCTCAAAAGGCCATTCACGAAGTTTAAAAAAAATCGTACGAGGGAAAAACGCTTGGCAGCAGTTTTAGTGAAAATAGTGTCGTTTGAATATCGGCTGGCATTCACAAACGCGGCTTACAATGATAATTTTGAATATACCGTCCATAGGCAGAATAGTTGAATTAGTATTTGTGTTAAGCACAATAAAATCCAAGCAATATTGACGCGGAGCGAGCGAGTTAAAAAATACGGCAAACCGGTCATTCATTATGCTGGAACCACCTTAAAGTGCATATCAGGGTTATTTCTTTCTTTTGAAAATCGATTGTATTTGAAGTGACTAGTGGAATGGTTCAGTATTTTGTGATTTGAGCTTCGCATTGGCGAGTTATGATGGTTTGAAATCGTGATATGCTAATTCAGTGACGTTAACGCAGGCATCATTACTCGGACACTTCCGGAGGAAGTCCGAGTTATAAAATGGACTTTCTTGTTTTTTTTTATAGTTTTGTTTGGTCGAAGAATGAAAAAAGAATGCGAAGAATGTGATCGTATCGGTCAGGAATGTCTGTTTAAGGGTTTCGATAACTGGGGCGATGATATCCGAACACGTAATGAAGTAATTATATGCTCAAACGGGTCAAATAGTTCGCTCTTGGGTCATCGTTTTAAAAAACTCATCGTCCCACGACTACCGACTAGAGAAGAGAAGAGAGAGAAGCAGTTGAGATCTCGAGTGTTTTTGAAAGGGATAGCTAATATCGGTCCACGAACGCGAGGGCTCATCAACGTCTTGAATATAATGAAGCTGTTTTAATGCTGTCAGGTCTCTCCTCACGCAACTGACATTGTCCTAAACTGAAGAGCGTCTTGTTGTTTAGTGAATAGTGTTGGGGTTTCATGTTTCATAATGGAGTGCATATACGCAACAACGTCAACAAGTTTGATTGCGGCTCGGATCTTTATGGCCGATAAAACACGGGCTTTAAACACGCTCATTTCACATACAAAAACATACGCCGATTCGTGTGGGCCCACTCTGAAAGATGTCGTTTCATTTATAACAAAAACAAACGCGCCTTCATTACAACAAACGAAAATCTTTATCAGAACCATCTGACCATATGCATGAATATGCAACCTCAACTGGACGTTCGAAGTATGTACTGCAGACGGACGATTCGGAGATCTTTATCTATCCTCACCGACACATAGTCTCTCTAGTTATTATTATTATTGTCATTGTCATAAATGTCCGAGTGTACGCTCATAGAGCGTCTTGTTTATTATACAAAAGCGCCCCTTTGCAAATTACTGGCAAAAAGTTATTTTACAACTTATATAAATTATGTTAAACTTTTTTTCTATGTTAGAAAAGAGTGCTACTTGAAAAAATATAAATAAGTTACGGCAAATGCCTGCGTTGACGTCACCCAATTAGCATATCACGATTTCAAACCATCATAACTCGCCAATGCGAAGCTCAAATCACAAAATACTGAACCATCCCACTATTCACTTCATATGTAATCGATTTTCAAAAGAAACAAATAACCCTGATTTGCACTTTAAGAGGCTTCCCTTCCCTTTTTGTCTTTTTCATTTTTACATTATCACTAGGCTGTGAAGTAGCTAGCTTCCCTTTTTGTTTTTTTGTTTTTTTGTTTTTGTACGTGATTCATAGTGACACTGAGGTGGTTTCCTTTTGTTTTGTGCACGTCATTATGGCATTAAATGGGCTTCCTTTTGTTGTTGTTAGTCTTTCGCCACTGTAGTGGCTTCTCTAGTGACATTCTATTAGCTTCTCCTGCCTCCACCCTCCCCTCCGCTATTTTCTCAATATTTAGCGTCTATTTGTATTACAGTCCCCCATATACTACCATCTATTCGTTAATAGATTTTGCGTCGCATTTACAACATAAATGTATTAATGATAGTATTTCTTGCGTTTTAACTAGGTACAGAGTCATCACACTAACAGGTCCATTTCAGAGGGCATATGGTATCCAGGCAGGGACCTCGATCGTTAGGGTACGCCGACATTTTTACTCTCTTATTACTGAGAATCTGGGATCGTAATAATAATAATAATAATAATAATAAGTATTGGGAGCATAATACTATTGTCTCTATGCTCTTACAAAACTATCAACATTAATCAAATCAAATAAAGATCGAATATTATAAACTATAAAAATATCGTAGTGACTTATGGGAAGTAATGCGGACAAACGTGTCCCCTATTAGTGCACCACTTGTGTGCTAGAAGATTTTAGATACAGAAATCAAGTTGATGGTGATGATGATGATGACGATGAAAATCTTTCTCATTTTGAGGAGACAACCATTTTATGATCAACTTTTTTCCGTTCAAAGCCAGTTTACAATCAAACAAACACAACTGTCATGATCTTTCTTGGTCTTAGATTGACACCCTTTTAACATTTATTTTCACATACAGTGAATGTCGTTAACGTTGTCCAGCTAAAAAGAGATTAACACTACAGTAAATGTTACGTGTCTCATTCTATATTCGTTTAGCGCGCGTGGAATTTTAATAATTTCAAAAGCATAAATCACCTCAGTGTGAGAAAATAATTTTAACAATGCCCGTTTTCACATGCAGAGGTGATTTATGCTTTTGAAATTAAAATTCCACGCGCGCAAAACGAATATAGAATGAGACACGTGACATTTATTGTAGTGTTAATCTCTTTTTAGCTGGACAACGTTAATGACATTGACTGTATATATTTGCATTGCTCTATTTATAGAACCCAAATGACATCATCTTTATGTGTGACCTTCACCTTGAGATACCAAACAATTTGATTGACGTAATTAGAAAGGTAGGAAATGACGTCATAATCTTCACACTTTGTTATACTCTTGTCTCATTCCTCATCAGGGCCCTTTATGGATACCAGCCAAGTGCTGAATGGGCCACCCTGCCTAAATAAAGTTTACATTACATTACATCAAAGGATACACAACAAACAAATCCTTGAAGTTCGTCTACTGTCCTGGCTAATTCCCTATATGATATTCCATATTTGGTAACGAACTTCCATATTTGGCAATAAAATTACATATTTGATCACGAAAGTCCATGTTTGGCAACGAAATTCCATATTTGGAACGGAATTCCATATTTGGTAACGAAACTCCATATTTGGTAACCTAATTCCATATTTGGTAACGGAATTCCATATTTGGTAACCTAATTTCATATTTGGTAACGGAATTCCATATTTGGTAACCTAATTCCATATTTGGTTACCTAATTCCATATTTGGTAACCTAATTCCATATTTGGTTACCTAATTCCATATTTGGTAACCTAATTCCATATTTGGTAACGGAATTCCATATTTGGAACGGAATTCCATATTTGGTAACCTAATTCCATATTTGGTTTATCATAGCATTGTATACAGGGAAGAATGGCATTTGCTCCTATCGTTACTCGTCTTCATTGTGGATTTACTCCAACAATACCTTATGGTAAGATCACTTTTCAGTTTTAACCCTTCTTTCGTTACTTCGCACAGGAAGTCCAACCATTGCTTCTGAGGCTACTTATAATAAATACAAGATATTTGTATGCGCGCGTCTTTTTTATGGGTTTCCTGTGGTAGAGAGCTCGCAATACCTATTATGCTGGGCTCCCTGTGCGTAGAAACGTATTATGTTGGGCTCCGGCTCCCTGTACGCATCCCATAATAAGACGCGCCCGTGTTTTAAAAGATTAGGCGCAATACAGAAGCTGTTGGTGCAACCAGTAACACAGCAGTTGAAATGATGAACCGGTCATTATAAGCTCTAGAGTACTTTCAATATGGCGGACCTGTCCTTCCAAACAATCCATACATGCTTTGCGGTCGCAATTTGGACCCAGTCTGCTCTCAGCCTATAGCTACTTGAAATATTTGTATTATACTGAGGTTATTCTATTGTTAACACTGCACTACAGGATTCTGGGAACTTCAGGGGTATGGTTTATTTGCCATGTATAAGTCAGACTTCTCTAAAGTTGGTGGAATGAATTATCGTGAATTTGGTACGAGATGGGGAGGCGAAGACTGGGAACTACTTGACAGGTGCGTGACATTCACGATAGCGTGACGCGAAAACCTTGTACATGACAGTCACGATAGCGTGATGCGAAAACCTTGTACGTAACAGTCACGATAGCGTGACGCGAAAATCTTGTACGTGACAGTCACGATAGCGTGACGCGAAAACCTTGTACGTAACATGCGAAAGCCTTGTACGTCACAGTCACGATATAATAGCGTGACGCGAAAACCTTGTACGTGACATTCACGATAGCGTGACACGAAAACCATGGTAACATTTTTTTGATACAAAGCTAAATACAGAGCTCAAAAACTGGGCTTTGAATAGAAGCCTTGATCCATAATCACTTATCCTTCTAAAGGATCATTGATCCATTAACTCGACCAATGATATCCTAACATGATACTGAACTCACTCACGGTGAGTTTCCTCTAAAAGGATCAATGACCCCCAAACTCGTTCCCAATATCTTCTCCCTTCCATTTTGGGCAACAAGAGGATAACAGTCTGGAAACGAGGTTGCATGATCACATCCTTGAAAACCAAAAGGGTGGAAGGAGGGGACAAATATTTCCTCTGCTCCTCTTTCCTATACCCAACAAAAGAATCATTGATCAAAGATATCCAACAAAAGAATCATTGATCAAAGATACCCAACAAAAGAATCATTGATCAAAGATACCCAACAAAAGAATCATTGATTAAAGATACCCAACAAAAGAATCATTGATCAAAGATACCCAACAAAAGAATCATTGATCAGAGATACCCAACAAAAGAATCATTGATCGACTGTGCTATTATTTGACACATTTCCTCATATCGTTTAAACCAGAGTATTGCTACATAAAATGGAAGTCGAGCGTCTTCGTATTCCTCACTTCTACCACTTCTACCATTCCAAGAAGGGAATGTGGGGAAGTCCAACCATCGACACAGTCTACAGCGACGTGCCTGAGTACTACAAAAACAAGAACCAAATAATCCCGCCCTACAGACCCAGAGTACGAGTGGTGTCAAGTAAAAAACACCTCAAAAACACTATTCCAAATAGACAAAGACAATTAATAAGTAAACGGAATCCCTCGAGGGCCATCCGTCCCGCGTCCCGCATCCGCCGCGGGTACCGACCAAGACGCAACGATCAGCCTGTTCAAAGAGATATATTACGAAATTATTAATGTATGTTACGTATAAGGATACTGATATAGTAATATATATCTGTATATAAATAATATATATATAATGATCACATTTTTGAAAATAAAATAATTTGATTTTTTCGTAAACAGTGTACCAATGATCTTGAGTAAGTTGTATTTTTTGTTCGAAGTTTGTTTTCATTTTATTTTTATCGTTTTTTTTAATCGTTATTTGTTCGCTATTTCGTCAGTTTATTGGTTTGTCTGTCGATTCGTTTTGTTATTCGATCGTCATTCGTGCGTTCATCCGATCGTTCGTACATTCGTTTGTTCATCCGATCGTTCGTTCATGTGTTCGTTCATTCGTGTGTCTTCGTGCGTTCGCGCGTTCGTTCATTCGTGCGTTCGTTCATTCGTGCGTTCGTGCGTTCATTCGTGTGTCCGTTCGCGCGTTCGTTCATTCGTGTGTTCGTTCATTCGTACGATCGTTCGTTCATTCGTTAGTAACGTCATCTGATTTGCACATTGAGATTTCAAACTTCTATACCTCGTACCAGTTGAGCTACTGCAAGGCCATATATCCGGTGGATATATATGGACCTTTTCGTAGTTTCTCAGAATTCTTCAGGATTCTGTGCGCGGAAGCGAGGTCAGGGTACAAAATAGATCGAAAATATTAAGAGAGAATGAAGAAATTCAGTAGAAAACTTAGACTTTTAGGTTAAAAATGTATTAAGAAGAATTACAAAGATAGATACAAATTCTCAAGCAAAGAAAATAGTTTTTTCCTGTTCTTGATTAGTTACAGTAGTCATATTTTCCTCAATACACCTTAATCTTTTATCCCCTGACCTCGCTTGCGCGTGCGGAATCCTGAGGCATTCTGGGAAACTACGAAAAGGTGCTGATCATGACCCTTTGACAACAATAGGCCATTTTCATGATGGCGTCGTGTACTACAAGTATACCAGATGCTTTGCCCATTTGTCTTACTATTCTCATGAGGGAATAAAAATCTGAATAAGAAAAAAAAAATTCCAAAGCATTCTGGTAGAAGTAGTCTAATGAAAAAAAACTTCCATTGGTCCGCGCATGCGCATATGTTGTTCACCTGCTGAACTGAGCTTTGAACGCTTATTTTGCAATGCCAAGTGAACACCAATGTGGGCGAATTATCTGTCAATGAAGACTGAAGCATATTGGCTGTTCTTGTGATTAATAGTGCAACACATACAAACGCTACAAAATCACCGTGTTTGAAGAAGCAGCGTATTCCGTTTCTCTCAATGACAGTCGATTGGATTTTCAGTTGCAACGAAGAAAAGCAATATCACAAAGTGCACTAGAAATACATTTGTTTTTCAGCGCTTGATAAAGGCTTCAAAGTTCATCTTGTGTCGCTCAGGGATAGTCAAGTAGTTCATAAGGAAGCTTACAGACGAACGGACACTGGAAGGACACTGACAATTCAAGGACAGTTTAGCTGTTCCACAACGCAAGACCGCTCAAAAAGAAGCTCCAAAATTTGCGGGTTTTTTTTTGAAAGAAAGTCAATTGGTTCTTTATTATAAACCATAGACAAAGAAGAAAAGACCAACAGACAGTTGGATGTCAGTCAACGTGAAATTGAGGAGTTTGTTATTAGCTTAAGACGAAGCAGCATCAAGGAGCTGGCGTCATTTCAGGCTCGTTTTGAGGCTGCGAAGAAACGACCAACTCAGAAACCGATAACTAATTTTTGTGGCTCCCTTTCCTTCATCAAACAGCCACAAACTTAGCCTTTATTATATTTCTATAATGGGTTCTATGAAAAGTTCCAATGTCTCCCAATCGTTTTGGAAGGCTCGCTACCTGAGTCTCACCTATGGTTGGGATGAGATATGGATTACGTCCGCTCTTCCCCTTTGTATTGCCATAGCGTTGGGCAACTCTATTGCGCTGGTAGTGTTTTTAAGAAAGACTTTCCGTGTTAAAAAGTCAAGTTATCTCCTCATTAACCTGACCATTGCTGACCTCATGGTTGGGATAGCTGGGATGCTGTTGCTTTGCGTCCGCTCGCAAATGGACGCGATAGAAAATGATCTTCATTTTATATTTCTTATTGGTCAGCTGGTTTTACTAAATGGCAGTATTGCTGCTTCGTTGTATTCATTGACTGTCATAGCCATAGAGAGAGTCTTTGCAGTATTCAAACCCTTTCTTCATCGCACGATCGGTACGTGGTTCTATACGCTCACGATAGGCATCGTATGGACCTTGACAGCGTTCACATTCATCGTGTTTTCTTTAGCGTATTTCCAGTATATCAATCAAATGATACTCACTCTAATTGTATCCATATTAACAGTATTGATACTTGTGATAATATTCTCGTCGTATTTCTCAATCTGGTTGAAGACTAAGTTCTTCATGGCCGTTCAGCGTTGTGGCAACCTACAGGAGAACAAGAAGCTCGCGAAAACTCTGTTTATAGTAACAGTTGTGTCTTTTGGAACATGGATGCCAAGGGCGCTTGTAAATGCTGTTCATTTTAGATTTGATGCAGATTTTTCGTATCATGTCACATTGGTATTGTGGATGCTATGTCTTAGTAATTCACTTTGGAATATTGTAGTCTATTTGTTCAGAATGTCTGAGTTTAGGAAGGAATTGAGGAGCTTGTTCTGTTTGCATAGTAGACCCATCGCAAGAGTATATCCAATGCAAAACCGAAAACCTTGACGGAGAGAAATTTAAAATGATATCGATTGCAAATGAAAAGAGATTTTATGGTAAGAAATAAGGAAGAAAGGAAGCTGAATAAGAAGGAGAAAAGGAAAGGAAGAAAGTAAGAAAAGAAGGAAGAAAGCCGGAAAGAAAATAAAAAGGAAAGAAAAACGAATGAAAGAAAGAAAGAAAGAAAGATTAAAAGAGAGAGAATAAGAAAGGAAAATAAGGGAAAGTGAGAAAAGAAAGAAAGAAAGAAAGAAATCGGTATAATTTTCTCTTTTTGTTCTCCAGTTTACAACGAACATTTCAAGGAAAACGAAGGGGAAAAATGAATGCATTATCGTTACTTGTGGGAAGCAGGTGTATCTATATATCTATATTTTAGATAGCGCTTTGAGCACTAGAAAAAGCGCTTTATAAATAATAAAGTATTATTATTATTCTTTTCGGAAAAACCTTTGAATAAAGAACGACATTGATGAAGCATTTCACATCACAAAAGGAAATTACTTTTCAACTATAATCGTTTTAATTAATGCTGGGTTGCACTTAGCCTTGCAGTATTTTAGTTCTCTGTGCCGTGCCGTGTCTTAATTTGTGCGTGATATTAATAATATGTGTCCTGTAATAATAACAATCATTTGTAAAGAGCCAAAGTCGATCAAATCAATCAATATAACTGCAGATATTTATAAAGTATAGTCCAGTTCAACAGAAGCGCTAGCTTGGTTTAAATGATGTAGGGGTATGGTCAAGGCGAGACTTTGCGAAACTGCGAGACAAGGCATATTTTCACCGATTTCCTTTGTTTTCAAAATTCGAGACTCTGAGACGGCTTTTTGCGAAAAAACGAGACTTCGAGACCCGCGAAATTTGACCGAAATTTTGCGAGACTCTGACTATTTGCCGGGACCATTTGAAGCTGTGAAATATATTCACCGAATTGACTGTCATGCTGTGGCCTTTTATTCTTTTATGACAGATTCGCACAGAACATTCAGAATATGACATAAACTTAGATCCCCATTAGAACATATCGTTTCGAAGGTGCAGTCAGCTGTTGAATTGCTTCAAGCAAATAAACTGTGAGGAAAAATCAAAACAATTACGAAACAAATCTTGTGAGAATAGCTCGCTTCGATCAACCTCAACAGGGCCGTACATAATCCAAAATTCAGGGGGGGAGGGGGGCAGTACGTATATAACAGCAAAAAATTAATAAAAATAGTACAGTTCTCAGTACTTTTTGGTATCTTTTTCGCCCTGCTAGGGGGGGCAAATAACCCCCCCCCCCCCCTGCCCCTGTGCTGTGTATGGCCCTGCTCAAAGTGCGAGTCAAAACCACGAAGCGATGGCTGAATCGCTTTGAAATTTCCCCGAGGTCTTCAGTATTCCATGTCTCATAAACAGTCCAAGGTACATTTCATCGTGTTGTTTTCTCCACAAAGCTCTGTCAAACTTCTTGTCGGCGACAACCGATCGATCGCGAGGCCTTCAAGAATTTCTTCTTCGAGCCTTTGCAACTCATCGGGTTTTTAAGTAAAGAAGGCCACTTGAAGCTTCCCAACGAATATAATTAATATTGTAGAAAAAAATAATCGTGTACACTGTTTATAAAAGGACGAATTGGAGAAATACAACTTAAGCCGCATCTACACGAACAAGTTTTCATTGACAAGGAAAAATTGCCGGGCGATGTTTTTGTCGTCTACACGAGCAAGTTTTCCTTGTCAAGGAAAACTTGTCAAGGAAAATTTGCTCGTGTAGATTCGGCTTTATTTCCAAGATTTGAACCGCTTCTGACGCTTCACCTAACTGGGCTTAGTCACAAATATCCCGATATTTATTTAGATACCGTATTTCCTCAAATAAACGCCTCCCTCCAATAAACGCCCCCCCCCCCCCCCCCCCCCCCCTCAGGAGAAAAACCGTTAATATACGCCTCCCTCTTTTAAACGCCCCCTTCTAATAAACGCCTCCCCATAGATGGGCATTTATTACAGGCACCTACTCGAAATGGGGCGTTTATTAGAATAGACACGAAAAACAAACGCTGATATTGAAAGATTCCTGTTTTTTTAAATGTCTACAACTGACTCATTACCGCTTATGTTTTTCATCGTATTGTTGATGACTCGGGACACGTTTCAGAGGCAAAATTTGGAGTTTCGAAATATACGCCCCCCTCTTTTAAACGCCTCCCTCTAATAAACGCCCCCTCTAAAACTTTAAATACACGTCCCCGGCGTTTATTTGAGGAAATACGGTTTTTAGAAGCTTCCGGGATATTTAGAAAAATTCGAGATATTTAGAAAAAAAATGTATTTTTTGAGAAATTTAGGATTTCATTTTTCATCTTAGCTTTTTATGCACACTCTCTGAGGCTGTTGGTAGTGCTCAATAATTAGTGTCCACAACATTATAGTCCAGCGGTTTCCCCTCTGAATAACTCTTATTGTTAGTGTTTTCAGTTGATCTCCAAGTGCAATCATAATGGCTGTATTAGGTTGTATAAGTGTTTATAATAACAACCTAGCAACCAGTGTTATCGCGAGATATTTAGAAAAATTTTCAAGATATTTAGAAAACAATCCGGGATATTTAGAAGATTTTTTTAGAATTTACGGAAATATATTTAGACGATTTTACGTGATATTTGTGGCTAAGCCTACTTCACATATCTCTCGCATTGAACTTGATTTTAGTCCACCGTGGACCGAATTCAAGATTTAAATATTTTTGCGCCCAGGCCACCTCGGCCACGACCAGTGACATAGCCCCAAGACATAGCCCCATTTTTCCCCCCAGGAAATTGTTCAGACATGCCTCGTAAAAAGCATAAAAGCGAACACAGCTATTCTATTTCAAGCCCGCCAAGTGAACGCCTATAGAGCGGCGCCTTATTCAGTATAATCAAAAGTACACTCATTAGTTATGTACTTTACATTTTACATTTTACTTTATATTTCATTTTAATTGTGAAGCGCATTTGAACATTTTTATGCTAATTTGCGCTATTTAAATGTAGACTATTATATCAGTTATTAGTATAATTTTAGACCTCAATATAGAGTTTCGCGCGCTGTGATTGGTCGAGCGACCAGTAATTATGAGACGATAATCACTGGTCGAGAGCGGAAGTAAATTAACCAACGCAGAAGAACTAATAAAACGGGTATTTTTTTATCCTGAATTTCGTCTTTTCTCTGATATTCAAGTCTAAAATTATAGCGAATAATTGTTAATTATTATTATTTATTTCTGGTATTATAATATTGAGATATCTACAAAACAAACGCATTTCTCACAGTGTTGATTCTTGTTTGATAATACATACTAAATATATATCGCATTCGCGCACGATTCTACATGTATTTTATACTTTCTAACCAACCTCGTCCCCAGGGCCCTCTCTTCTCGCTATTTTCAAAATGGCGGACGCTCGAAAATGGTGTAGGCTGGTCACGTGTCTTCAAGAATCTTGGAGGTTCGTACCCAGGCTGCCATTTTCCTAATGATCGAAAGTAATCGAAAGGGCCCCTTGTGAAGAGTTACTGAAGAAATAGTACTGTATACGTTCGTAGTCGTGTTGCCTCAAATAATAAATAAAATATAATCACTTTCTAAGCTGGAGCAATTAAGTATGGCCATTTGAAAAGCAGGGGTTTGGAAGTGTAATTAATGAGACACATGAACAACTGACTGACAGGTCGCCGGATCGACAGTTTATTCGCTGTATATTAAAGTGCTGCTATTTGTATACAACTGACACCTTTCATCTCTATCCCGGCATCTCTAACGGTTCTCTAACGGCTAAAGTACAAAACATGTTGACGTGTCACATACTGCAAAACATACTGCAAATTATGTAAACAGAACGACAATATATATCAGTTTGCCGTGTCACCGTCAGTAGTCTTGCTCGTATAAATTTATACCTTGCTTTACGGTAAACGATCTCGATCGGTGAACTTTTTCGTGTTCCTAAATACATTTCAATGCTTCGATAACACTCACACATCACTTGCAGCGGCTTCAGTCTTCCTAATTCGATATATTTGGGATCAGAAAATAACTATCCGTTGAAACTATAAATTCACTCGATGCGATTCGAATTTCAATTTATGATATATTTAGCAACCTTCGATATGGACCAATTAGAAGGCTTGTTGTGTTATCCAATCAAAATGAGTTTTAGTTCAGCCGTCACCAGGGTCTTATCTCGAGCGTCTGCCCATTCTCGTACCCAGAGCCCTCTCCTCATTGGGTTTGTCGTTGGGGCTTTTACTAGTAAACTGGAAGATAAATAAACACCAAGATAAATGTACAAACTTGTTTCAAATCGAACCAACGTAAACACTACGTACTCTTCCACCACAGTTACCCGCTCGCAGCGGTCTTTAGTATGAGCATGCGCTCTGACGACTTGGTTGTCAAAATTTGACGACCGAGCAACAGGGTTTCCCAGAGCCCACGACCAACCAAATGACGAGTGGGCTCTGGGTACGAGAGTCTGCCATATTGACATTCTCGTACCCAGTGCCCACTCGTCATTTGGTTTAATGAGGAGAGGGCTCTGGGTACGAGAATGCCATTTTGAAAATAGCGAGAAGAGAGGCCCCTCACTTTACTAATTAAACTAGACGCTCTAGTAGCGTAAGTCGGGCTTCTTGGAGCAAGCAGTGGTTGCTGCGATCGGTAATCTCGACTGAATCTGATTTGCTCTCGACCATATATTCATGTTCAAATATCAACTGGCGCCAAACTGAAAAGGACTGAGTAGACTCCGTAGAAGAAGCGGGAAAGAAAGACAACTTTATTGCAGCCCTTCGTCTTCATTTGGTAGTACAAGTACATGTAGTTTCTACTGAAGGGATAGTTCGCTCAGTTCGCTGCAGGCGTGGAGCCATTTCAAAGATAAGCGACTTTCCGTAGCCAGTCGGAAGGTTAACATAGACATTCTTCCTGTTAATAATTTCATACAGAGCTTTTTCTTGCTGTGAACACAGCCCTGTTA
This sequence comes from Actinostola sp. cb2023, assembly GCA_033675265.1. Taxonomy (NCBI): domain Eukaryota; kingdom Metazoa; phylum Cnidaria; class Anthozoa; order Actiniaria; family Actinostolidae; genus Actinostola; species Actinostola sp. cb2023. Next base: position 147,503 of record JAUJYZ010000466.1, on the reverse strand, counting down.
TTCCAACCAAGAGACTTACCAGCAATAGCTAGTATACAAGTCATTCATCAATATCCTCCACCGATTCCGATTCCGAATCCGACGCCAGTGTGAACAATAATATAAATATTATATATTTTTCATCTCTATCTTTGAAGCACCCCTGCGGTCTTGTAGCTTTCATTATTTAACATTTGATAACGTTTTTTAAAAGCATCTGAGCAAAAGAGTATCATATAACTTTAATAGTCAACAGATGCAGGAGCCTGATAGATGCCATTTTGACCAACAAATTTCCAAATGTCAGAGAATTCGGGTAGAAAGACTTGGTAAACAGTATTAAGGCTTGGACACACGATGCAACTTTTCTTGCAACGTTGCGCGCAACAGTTGCAGAAGTGGGATCGAGTTCTACTTCTACAACCGTTGCGCGCAACGTTGCATCGTGTGACACCCCAAAAAACCTTGTTGCGCGCAACGTTGCAAGAAAAGTTGCACCGTGTGTCTGGGCCTTTACTCCCATGATCCCTGTGACCAAAAGGGATTCTGGGAAATTGATATTCGCAAATGACATAATTACTACCCTTTCACACATACTTGTCTGGTCATAATTTGACAATGTATTTTGAATAGCTTCGATTGAAGCTGTTCGAGACAAAAGAGCTGCTTTGAAAAGCCACGCATACATTTTTTTTCCACCTCGAAAGTGCAGATGGGGTTGTAATACGTATTCCATATATGGTAAAAGCGTGCAAGCGAATAGCAGCCCCTAACAAGCGAATAGCGGCCCCAATTTGGTTAATAGGTATTTGCAATGCAAAATATTTTCAAAAGCTAGAAAAAAATGCAGAGTTTGGCAGCGTAATCCCTCGTGGTCAAGTGCGTTAAAGCGGAGGGTTAGGTTTAGGGTTAGGGATGGGGCAGACTATAAAGTGATTAATTTGATGATTCCAGTTTCAGATTTGATATAAAGTTTTAAAAGGTTAAGAAGTTTTTAATAATCGGATTAAAAAAAATTCTAAGTCCAATCCTAGGAAATAAAAAAAGGGTCCGCCATTCGCTTGTTAAGTGCTTCTATTCGCTTGTTAGGGGCCGCTATACGCTCGTACCATATATGGAATACGTATTACAACCCCGACTCCGAAAGTGCGTCTTCAGCCAAACAGAGCCGAGTATTCGCGCTAATGAGATGCTGTCTCCCTACCTTTCCAAACTAACAGCATTTGAAAGGTTGTCTGCATGACAGCCTGCATGCAGCGCTTGTGAAGAGATGGGGGGTGGTGTACTTCTGCTGTTATCGGTGAGTTTTATGGAATTTAGTAAAATAGTTTTCATCTGACCTGCATATTATCTTTCTATAATGATATTATCCCTTTTTCATCAAGGCCTAGGATTAGATACTTTGTATAAGGTTTGAAGTTCGTATCATTTGCAGCCGGCTTTTCCAGCAAAATTAGCTTAAAAGTGTGAAGGTGAAGGAATTGAATTCGCCGCGGGGGAAAATATCATGGGGATATGAATGGACAATCTACAGAGCTAACTAGTAGCAAATGTCGGCAATTTGTGAAGCTATTTGTTGCTGATACACGCTTAGCTGCTCTAATATGAGCTTCTAGTTGAATTCTACTTGGAATACCATGATTTGTTCAAATGAATTCCATTTCATTTCATTTCAACAAATTCGTTCATGCATCGATGCATAAAACGAAGAGAATTATTCGCCAGGATACGTTAGAATGGGAAAGGCAAGCGCAGAGGTTTAGCTCAGAAGCAGGTAGTACTGCTTGTTGTGAAGTTTTTACCCAAAATTTTTTGGGGTTTTATTCTACACATCATACGTGAGACATTTTTGATCTCCATTCAACCCCGGGAATTCATCCCAGATCAAAGGTTGTAAGATGTGGGAGGAATAATTTAAAACAAATCCACTGTTGATACCTTGTGCTTCAATAATAGAATAACATACCTATGCAAAAATGTCTAGTCATTCCTGTTTTATAATTAAAACACGTGTTTCTAAATTGCACTCGATCGCATGGTTAGGATTATCTATAATACTCTAAACTAACGCCATTAGTTGACTTGGAACAATATTCACAACAAATTGATTTTCCGCACTTATAACATTGTATAGAGTGCAAGCCATATGTCCGTGAAATATTACTATTACTAAATAGTACTAAATAGTGTTATCTCCATTGTTTTCTATTGTTTCATCAGTGCTATTTAGTACTAATTAGTTAGTACTGTTTCACGGACATAGTCTATGGTTTGCACTCTACATTGGTGCAAGAATCAAACCATAATTAGGTTTTGTAAAAGGTTGAACTTTGCAAGTACATCAACTCATTTAATTTGTAAATGATGATATAATGTTTTTGATTCATCTAGAGTTTGCCCAATGCACTTTTTCGGTGGTTGGTTACAAAACCGACCAACGGAAAGTTTTGGCATCAGTTAACCGTAGTTACAGGAAAGATGTCTACATAAAGTTCGCCGGACATTGAGAGCTATTGTTTTCGACCAACATGGCCGCACCAAACTTGTTCAACGATGACTGCATGAATATGAAGTTATTTATTGCAAGCGTACCACCAATGTGAGCCACAAAATCAAGTTGTCGACCCCATTGGTTCTCTTCTCTTTGACACATTGGATTTTCATTGAATTTTTTTATGACAAAAAAAATTAGTAGAAAAAAAATCAACTATAGAAGCTCATTGAGCGTTTACTCGGCGTGTGGGATGATCAGCTGGAACTCTTTTTGTCTAAACCCTGACCTACTTTCAGGTCTTTACTCCACTATAAACGGACCAGAAAAACGATTTTTTTCGAATGACATGCTTCTCTCGCTCTTCCTGGGCTTCCTGTGGCCGGGATGGACTGGAACCTCTGACGCCCCAAAAAAAGCCACGCCGAGTAAAAAGCCATTGCAATGCTGATAGGAAGTGACGTCACATAGTTAATTAACATTTTATTTAGGAAAATAAAAATAATTTTTGATATGACTCTTTTTGAAAGCATACGGATTGTCAAAAGACCTGAAAAAAATCGTCTCCTCAAGGTACAAGCCTTAAGACTAACTTGCTAGAATTGTCACCTGCGATATGTAAGATAGAAAAATCGAAAATGTTCATACTATGTCAGTAGAAAGCCCTTAGGAAACCTAACACAATGGTATGAGTTTGATGTCCAAACGATATTTTCTCGGTGATTTTTGAGGAAATTTCATATTCGGGGGTTCGTGGCGTGTTTGGCGGGTCACGAAGGGCGGTTTTCAGAGAGGCTTAAAATACAACAAAATGATTATAGCTTATAAAGATTTTACCTTGATCAGATAAGTATCACTTCTAATTGGTGTTAGAATCATTACAAACAAGAAATCTGGAAACCCGAATTTTTTTCAAGTTTTTTAGCACAACCCATTTTCAGCATATTTGATCAGTTGCAAAATTAACAACTTTTGAGGCTTAAAAAACCCAATTGGTACATGCAATGGCCAAATAATTTTATACACCATGAATCAAGCATTATCCCAACTGCAATTTCACGAAATAAAATTCTTGGGCTCTTTAAATCCAAATGCTCTAGAGCACCTAATGTTCGTACCACTTTCACAAATCTTGTCATCTTTTGAAGCTAAAAATAGCATGTGAAATTGACAAATCGTTTCAAAACAATTCAAAATCTGGTCTCATTCAAACATTTTATTGCTTTAAACAAGCCACTTCGATCATCTATAAAAAACTTGTTTTCAACTAAACAAAGATGATAGTAATGCAGTTATGGACATCAGTGAAACGCATCCCTGTGACACAAGTTCCATATCAGACGATTGAATCGCTAGAATACAAGTATAAAACATCTGTGATTATTAAATATGTACCTGATAAAGCCTATTAGACACATATCCGTACGTCAGAAATAATGTAGCCGTGAAGAGTGACTTGGGTTTCGTGCATTCATTTACTGGCCCAGCGGTGAACAGGCTGGTCAGTTAACACATGCGGGAAATAACCACGGGAGAAAAACTAGGTCAAACCGCTGAATGCAAGCCAATGGACAAAATAAACCTATGTAAGAGGCATACTGTATAACGCCGACTGGACTGAGATTATCATGGACTGGACTGGACTGGACTGGACTGGACTGGACTGGACTGGACTGGACTGGACTGGACTGGACTGGACTGGACTGGTAGAGTCCGCGGACTCTGAATTTGAATCTTTATCGGAATCTGATCTTGATAACTGAACGGCGTAGAATCCCCGGGCGTAGAATGGGCAGCGATTCATAGCCTGTGAAATTATTATGAAGCTCACATAGCTTTACTTCAAGTCTAAACCGAAAGGCATTAGGTTTTTGGTGTGTCAGGATGGATTTTCCTACGTATAGGCACCAGGTCGACAAAGAAATGTGTCCACGACTCCACGCTACATACATACATAAACTTTATTAACGTGTCGCAAACTTCTAGCGTACGACAAGTAGTACACTAATCGGGGACACTTAATTGAAATACAATTACAAATACAAATAGAAATGTGAAAAAAGTAGCTACTCCCTAGCCACGCCATGCTAATCGTGTAAAGCCATTCATTGTAATTGTTATGTAAGCAAGTCTTTGCTTTGAATAAACCAGTCTTGTCCTAGCCTTCGTCCTTTGTAGTAGACTTGTAGTTGTCCCTCGTTCCTACGGAGCCCCGTAAGGGCCATCAACAAACAATAATTTCATGGAAGAATATCGCGCGATACTGTGTTTCTATCGCGCGATACTTTGTTATTATCGCGCGATAATTCGTTGTAATCTCGCGATAATTCGTTGTTATTGTGCGATAATTCGTTGTTATCGCGTGATACTGTGTTTGTGCGATACTTTGTTATTATCGCGCAATAATTCGTTGTTATCGCGCGATAATTCATTGTTATCACGCGATACTTATCGCGCGATAATGATAATGATTGTATATGTAATACGTTACTTATTCGACATGTCAGCAGACAACATGGTGGCGAACACACTTGTTCTTCTTCTTTGTACATTTCTTGTACTTCCCTCGATGAATATTGCTTTACAAGGGTACAGGAAATTATAATAAAAGATAAAGAATGAATGAAGAAAGGAAATGAAAACTATGAAAATAAAGTAAAAATATATTTTGTGTGTGTGTAGACAGGGGAGGGGAGGGTCTAAAAGTTTGTACCGGTAACGTACTTGTCAGAGCTACATTACATATTTCTGAACTTTCCAGTCTTTGTAATTATTAATTGCATATTTATGTAGAATATTCCTGATTCTTTTCTTCTTCTCTAACACAGTTTATGAAGCAAAAAAATACATTGTAAACTAAATATATATATTAAATTTTACACCACCCGCCTAGATTAGCTTAATTGCTAAAGGGGGACTGTTCACAGTCTATAGAAAACACAGTATCACGCGATATTCTTACATGAAATTATTATTTGTTGATGGCCCTTACGGGGCTCCGTAGGAACAAGGGACAACTACAAGTCTACACTACAAGTGGTTTATTCAAAGCAAAGACTTGCTTAGTACATAACAATTACAATGAATGGCTTTACACGATTAGCATGGCGTGGCTAGGGAGTAGCTACTTTTTTCACATTTCTATTTGTATTTGTAATTGTATTTCAATTAAGTGTCCCCGATTAGTGTACTACTTGTCGTACGCTAGAAGTTTGCGACACGTTAATAAAGTTTATGTATGTATGTAGCGTGGAGTCGTGGACACATTTCTTTGTCGACCTGGTGCCTATACGTAGGAAATCCATCCTGACACACCAAAAACCTAATGCCTTTCGGTTTAGACTTGAAGTAAAGCTATGTGAGCTTCATAATAATTTCACAGGCTATGAATCGCTGCCCATTCTACGCCCGGGGATTCTACGCCGTTCAGTTATCAAGATCAGATTCCGATAAAGATTCAAATTCAGAGTCCGCGGACTCTACCAGTCCAGTCCAGTCCAGTCCAGTCCAGTCCAGTCCAGTCCAGTCCAGTCCAGTCCAGTCCAGTCCAGTCCAGTCCAGTCCAGTCCATGATAATCTCAGTCCAGTCGGCGTTATACAGTATGCCTCTTACATAGGTTTATTTTGTCCATTGGCTTGCATTCAGCGGTATTGACCTAGTTTTTCTCCCGTGGTTATTTCCCGCATGTGTTAACTGACCAGCCTGTTCACCGCTGGGCCAGTAAATGAATGCACGAAACCCAAGTCACTCTTCACGGCTACATTATTTCTGACGTACGGATATGTGTCTAATAGGCTTTATCAGGTACATATTTAATAATCACAGATGTTTTATACTTGTATTCTAGCGATTCAATCGTCTGATATGGAACTTGTGTCACAGGGATGCGTTTCACTGATGTCCATAACTGCATTACTATCATCTTTGTTTAGTTGAAAACAAGTTTTTTATAGATGATCGAAGTGGCTTGTTTAAAGCAATAAAATGTTTGAATGAGACCAGATTTTGAATTGTTTTGAAACGATTTGTCAATTTCACATGCTATTTTTAGCTTCAAAAGATGACAAGATTTGTGAAAGTGGTACGAACATTAGGTGCTCTAGAGCATTTGGATTTAAAGAGCCCAAGAATTTTATTTCGTGAAATTGCAGTTGGGATAATGCTTGATTCATGGTGTATAAAATTATTTGGCCATTGCATGTACCAATTGGGTTTTTTAAGCCTCAAAAGTTGTTAATTTTGCAACTGATCAAATATGCTGAAAATGGGTTGTGCTAAAAAACTTGAAAAAAATTCGGGTTTCCAGATTTCTTGTTTGTAATGATTCTAACACCAATTAGAAGTGATACTTATCTGATCAAGGTAAAATCTTTATAAGCTATAATCATTTTGTTGTATTTTAAGCCTCTCTGAAAACCGCCCTTCGTGACCCGCCAAACACGCCAACGAACCCCCGAATATGAAATTTCCTCAAAAATCACCGAGAAAATATCGTTTGGACATCAAACTCATACCATTGTGTTAGGTTTCCTAAGGGCTTTCTACTGACATAGTATGAACATTTTCGATTTTTCTATCTTACATATCGCAGGTGACAATTCTAGCAAGTCAGTCTTAAATAGCAGAAAAACGAAAAAAATTATAATGTCTAATCATTTTGACTAAACATCACAAAACTTGGCACAGCTTGAGAATTTTATATCCTCTACTCATTTGAGTGAATGAAATCCAAAACAGCGTATCACGTGGTTAACCACGTGACAAAGAATTTTGAAAACAAAATATAAAATGCGGTCGCCAGTTTAAGAGGAAAGTGAAAGCAAATAGTTGTGTATAATCACGTTTATGATCATCTATGAACCCTCGTTTAGAAAACCTGTCTCCCGCTTTTTGCAAGGAGACGTCACATAGTTAATTAACATTTTATTAAGGAAAATAAAAATAATTTTTGATATGACTCTTTTTGAAAGCATACGGATTGTCAAAAGACCTGAAAAAAATCGTCTCCTCAAGGTACAAGCCTTAAATAGCAGAAAAACGAAAAAAATTATAATGTCTAATCATTTTGACTAAACATCACAAAACTTGGCACAGCTTGAGAGTTTTATATCCTCTACTCATTTGAGTGAATGAAATCCAAAACAGCGTATCACGTGGTTAACCACGTGACAAAGAATTTTGAAAACAAAATATAAAATGCGGTCGCCAGTTTAAGAGGAAAGTGAAAGCAAATAGTTGTGTATAATCACGTTTATGATCATCTATGAACCCTCGTTTAGAAAACCTGTCTCCCGCTTTTTGCAAGGAGAATATTTCGGAAAAGAGGTCACGTGACCATTTCATCAGATTATATTTCTGTAGTTTTCTCTTAAACTATATATAATTCCGAGGTTTTCTAAACGCTATCTTGTTTAACTGGTTATCCTTAACGCTATTACGTAAAAGGTATTTCATTGTGAATTGAATTCGCGACCGCATTTAAGAAAAACTATATTTTCCTCCATAAGGTCACGTGACCACATGACGTCACAATTGTTAGATCCAAATTCTCTCAAATCTTGTATATAACCTTATGCCTAAATATGAGTGCCTAAGTAAATTAGAGCAGCGAGTTATTACAAGAAATGTGATTTTCCAAGTTGCCTTTTTGAACCAGGCCTTAAGTACCTTGAGTCTCTTGGAGGTGAGAGAACTGAGAACGCGATGGGAGCCAGCTGTGTTCTCAGGCTTAAAAAATCCATATTCATCAAAATTTAACAGATTTCACGTCAAAGAGGTTAGAAATAGATCTTAGCATACATGACTCGCTGACTGACTGACTGACTGTGACTGACTCATGACTAGCTGACTAACTGACTAATTAGCTGACTGACTGACTGACTCATGACTGACTGACTGACTGATTGACTGACTGACTCATGACTGGCAGACTAACTGACTGACTAACTAGCTGACTGACTGACTGACTGACTGACTGACTGTGACTAACTGACTGACTCATAACTAGCTGACTGACTGACTGACTAGCTGACAGACTGACTGACTGACTAGCTGACTGACTGACTAACTCATTGACTGACGGACGGACGGTCTGACTGACTGACTGACTGACTGACTGATTGACTCATGACTGACTGGCACTGACTGTGACTAACTGACTGACTCATGACTAGCTGACTGACTGACTGACTAACTCATTGACTGACGGACGGACGGTCTGACTGACTGACTCACTTACTGACGGACAGGCGCACAGACAAAACTAATGGCTAATTTCGCAACATTTTGTCACCAGACGTATCTCTTATTTGCTACAAAATGCGTCCAAGCCAAAGACGAAGCACAAGGTAACCATAGTAACCATAAACTGACTAATAAACAATTCCAACATCGTTGTCAATATTAACTATGTGTATGCGTGCCTTATTTGAAGACTCGGAACGAGTAGACAATGAATCAAAGCCACCTTTTCTAATATGGAATTCCTTAATTTCTTAGTTTTATCTCGGAGAATTATTCACCATTTATATGATTTCTATGAGAGACAGACAGACAGACAGATATAGATAGATAGATAGATAGATAGATAGATAGATAGATAGATAGATAGATAGATAGATAGATAGATAGATAGATAGATAGATAGATAGATAGATAGATAGATAGATAGATAGATAGATAGATAGATAGATAGATAGATAGATAGATAGATAGATAGATAGATAGATAGATAGATAGATAGATAGATAGATAGATAGATAGATAGATAGATAGATAGATAGATAGATAGATAGATAGAGATAGAGATTGATATAGTTACAGCAATATGCAGAAATTCTGATCCTTTTGACTAAAATACATATATATCAAAGACCTACTTAAAATTATGATAACTTCCATGATATTTTTTTCATAAAGCCTCGCTGGAAGACAACTAGAAAAAAATATCAGCTTAGCCATCCTATAATTTTAAGTAGGTTTTTGATATATATGTATTTTAGTCAAAATGGATCAGAATTTCTGCATATTGCTGTATAGATATAGATATAGATATAGATATAGATACAGCAGTATGCAGAAATTCTGATCCATTTTGACTAAAATACATATATATCAAAAACCTACTTAAAATTATGGGATGGCTACGCTGATATTTTTTTCTAGTTGTCTTCCAGCGAGGCTTTATATTTTATGAAAAAAATATCATGGAAGTTATCCCATAATTTTAAGTAGATCTTTGATATATGTGTGTATTTTAGTCAAAAGGATCAGAATTTCTGCATATTGCTGTATAGATATAGATATAGATATAGATAGATAGATATAGATAGATAGACAGACAAGACGGACAGGCAGACAGACAAAAGAAAAGCTTTTATTTATTTATTTTTGTTTTACTATCAAATTGACTTGAGGTTTACCCAGGATTTTGTGTCATTATTAAAGCAGGTTAAACACAAAGTATCTATAATTACTGACGTCTGGAACAAGCTGTTTGCCATGCCACAAGTCAGATTAACACGTACATTGCTGAGCTATCGGATTATTAACTTATCGTATAATTTGCCTCAAAGTTTGGTTAACCAAACGATTCACTTCTCGATGCCACATGTTTGGTTTTTGAAAACAAAGTTTGTTTTTTCTACTTTTTCAACAATCATGATTATCATTAATTTGGCTAAGAAAATATGTTGTGGTTTATTTTTCCACTTCCTGTTTCTGAGGATTATTCCAGAATAAGGTATATGTGGTTTCACGTCTAAGCACTATGTGTCTGGCTTCGTATTAAAGGATTTAACTGCAAAACTGCAAAGGAAGCAGATTATGAAAGTAAAATAATGTCGGCTCAAACTGATTTTAAACATTTTTTAAATGTTTGTATTTTTGTCCTTAATTGGTAAAATATCATACATCACGTGACCGTGCACGCCATGCTAATATCCATACCATGACCATATTTGGTATTTTTTGTCATATGTCACGTGACCCTGCAAGTCGATACCATATCTGGTATCATTCATCACGTGATACTGCCATTCAGTACCATATTTGGTATTTAGGCATGCACGTTGCCATGAGAACTAAACTGAATGACATTGAAGTATTCTTATACTGATTAATGTAGCCGCTGACCAACATCACCGTGTACATCTGAGATTCAAACGCATTGTCAATGGACTCAACGCACGTCGTCATGCTTGGCCTTGGCAAGTTTCTCTACAGAAGGATGGAGTGCACATTTGTGGTGGATCCCTTGTTACTCAAGAGTGGGTATTGACCGCTGCCCACTGTGTTCAACGTAACTTAAATCCAAGCAGATACGCTGTTATTGTAGGTCAGTTACAAGCTGTGATATGATGATGATGGTAATTGATGATAATAATTGATGACGATGATTGATGATGATGACGACGATGATTAACTATGACGATTATGACGATGATTGATGGCGATGACGACGATTGATGACGATGATAATGATGATTGATTCACGATGTCATGATTGATGATGACGATGATAACAATGATTAGACATAGACATAGATTGATTGATTGATGACGATGGTGATGATAGGAGGAAAGGATGGTGATGATCAACTATTACGATTGTGACTATGATTGACGATGACGAAGATTGTTGACGATGATAACATACATAATCTTTATTTAGACTCAAATTTACATAGTAACTTTTACAATCTAACATCTTCGAGTAAATTGATGATGAATGATTAATGATGACTGATGATGATGACATTCCATGCTAGTGACAGTTTATATCTCTATGGTTACAGGAGTTCATAGATTATACAGGGGACGATCGTTCTTCCAAAAGAAGTTTCACGTCAAAGAAATCTACAACCACAGTCGTTATCACGACAGCCATAAGAGATATGACGTTGCACTCGTACTATTGGACGGCTGGGTGCGAATAAGCCGAGCGGTACAACCTATTCAGCTGCCTGTACAGGGCGACAGGATTAATATCGGGAAAAGGTGCTACATGACAGGTTAGTGATGGGCTACCTGTGGTAGATCACGCGGGATAAGTTTTATATTGGGCTCCCTGTGTTATTACGTGTACCACAGGAAGCCCGTCAAAAAAGACGCGCACGTAATTCGATGATATCTTTTTGTCTTTTACAAAATCCTCAGAGAAATTCATGGGCTGCCAATGAGTGAAACAGGTTTAAATTCTTCCCTTCTAGGGTGGGGTGATACCATTCTCGGAGGCAAACACTCAGATATCTTGCAGAGAGCCCGGCTAATAATAACAAGCAGTCGTCGTTGTAAAGCAAGAAACGGTGCCACTGTCCATGGTTCGTCTATGATCTGCGCAGGCGGACGAGGAAAGAGTGGTTGCCATGGTGATAGCGGTGGGCCCTTGGCTTGCTACGAGAGGGGCCGTTGGGTTCTCCGTGGTGGTTAACAGACTAGACGTGATCCGCAGTACTGATCCTTAGCTGTCATTGATTTGTACCCCTCACTGATCATTGTCTAATGTACGTCTTTTGAAACCAGTTTTTCTCCTCCTTTCAATAAGTGACTCTTCCTGCAGAGTCAACTATCATGTGACTTCTCGTTGATACTCTCTTCAATTCCATCCCCACTGACCTAACTCACGGTCTGACTCCCCTCCCTTCACTCTCTTCCGCGAGTTCCCTTCACCTTCCCACGTCCCATATGTCTTGCTTATGCATAACATACTCTGTATAGTACAGCTAATACTACTGTGCAGCTTATTGACTCTCATGGACCCTATGTTTGACTCACGCTGCTTCAGCTTACGTATACTGCCTAGATCTGTCGTATGCTGTCGCCATTTTCAACCACATACCCTCACACCACACTATTTGTTTGTTACCTCAGTTCTCTTGACATGTCATTTCTTCTGTGCCTTACCACATCACCCTCGCCGTATCAGCCTGTGTGCATTCCGTGTGTCATCATCCAGTTTTTGCACCCGTGCCATTCTACTCTCCATTTATTTTCATACTTTCTAGTGTGCGCTGCATGTACCCTCCACACCAACTATCACACATAGTTGCGCGGTGATTCCATCGTCTGATACGTGTGGTTGTTACTCTAGCCTGATTATCTATAGTCGTTTTGACACTCTTCGAGTTCGCTGTAGTGTCGCGAGCGCTGCTACGTACTTCCCACACTTCCCCCCCTGTGTGCACTACGGGCCCTGTCTGAGCGCCTTTTGTTGCGTCTTATCGCCTGTATCGTCGACATACCTCTGTTCGCCATTGCCCTAGTCTCGTGCAGTCTTTACCCCTGGTTCCCCCCCCCCGTTCTCGGACCACCATCCCCCCCATGTGGTCCTGCCCTGATGACTGGCCCCTATTATTGCCTCAGCTCTGTATCCAGCCTCGTCTCTCGTGATTTCAACCGCTACCACTCCCCAGCGACATCCGTCCAGCGTCGTGTCGCCGCCGCTCATTTATGTGCCACCACTCCAGACGCACGAGCGCCCATGTCCGCGTGTCTGTCAGCCATCTTCACCCTTTTGTGCCACGCACTCCCCTCCCCACACCACTTGTTGTAATGTTGTGGTGAGAACCTACCATCGTCCACCGGCCCGGTCAGGCACCTGTGTCCCGCCCCGCGGTCCCTGGCCCGCGTCCCGAGCACCTCCCGCACAGTATCTCCGCCTCCTCTTCCCCCTCATCTCCGCCCCTACGAGTCGCACGGCCCCGTCCACCCCCTCTGCCCTGTGACCCCCCCCCCGCGAGACTCCCCCGAGCATGTTTCCCCCCACGCGCATCCCCCGGAGAGCTACGTCCGCAGATGTATCCCTCCGACTCCCCCGAGGCTCCCCCCCGCTACCACCCGATCCCCCCCGTGTCCCCTCACCTCTCACCCCCCTCCACCACCTATCGCTCCCCCGCCACCCGTATGCGTTTCATCATCGCCACAACTGCCTCCTGTCTCCATCGCCAGTCTCCCACGTCTCCGGACACCCCCCCCGTCTCCCTCCGTACCTCGTCGGACTGCCTTCGTCCACACATGTCCCTCGCCCTCCGCGACACAGGAGTTCAACCTCATGTTGATATCTACGCTGATATCTGATGTCCCCTTACTGCCTTTAGGCCAATCACTGATCGTGCCACCACACACTCCCTGCCCGCGCACGCTTTGCACCACGCCGGTTTCCCCGCCCGCCCACAAGTTGTTGCACCCAGTGCAGAGACTCAGATTTGCACACTCAAGACGTGATACCTGCAGGACAGAGTCACGCAGAGTGCCCCCTGTGTCCCACTCCTCACATGACCACACCAGCCACGATAGACCAGCGTCGACCGCCCACTGGTGCTACGCCCATCGAGTCGTAGCGGACATACGAATGCTCGCTTGCGGCCACCTCCATCATTGGACCGACCCCTTCACCAGTCCTCCCACCACGATGCTGAGACCGTAGCCTGTGTCATTGCGAACCGAGGAGCTGAGTCACGCTCTTTCTACACCATATCATAGATACTAGAACATGCTCTAATGGTGTGTGGGTGTGAGTACCTGTACGAGCGTGTATCCCAGTCACATTCCCCCCCGTCTGTGACCTTCAGTACCGAGGGTGAGCACATGTACTACAGAAACATGTCATAATCTAACTATGTGTTCAGCACTATACCTATCCCCACCGCTCAGATCCGCATTTGTCTTCCTTGCTAATGAGTAGACTAGTCCCCCCACACACTCCATGTCCACCAACACTACCATCTAGCCTGATATATCCTTTGCGTTATTCACACATCAGTCCTTGTTTCACAGTATATCAGAGTATTATGCACATTGCCGACGATGAGTAAGTAACACCATGTACACTTCACCGTACACTGTACACCCCCTAGTGTGTCGCCACCAGTGCTCTCCACACTCCATTGCTCTTGTTCTTTATCCGTTAAGTTTTGGAGACAGTTGTTGTGCAGTAGAAGCACCTTATTGCACTCTTTGGTACCTCACATGATACAAACCTATTGCATGTTGCTATTCCCCTCCAATAGCGGGGGGACCCACCCCCTCCCGACTCCCTCCCCCGTGTCCCAGTGCCCTTCCTACCGTGCAGTTTCACCCTTTTGTTTACACTATGAGTGCTGTATGTATTTTTTTTATGTTCTCTCATCCACTCGTATGTACCTGTTTACTCCTTGAAGTAATTTAAACCAAACCCACTACTTTTAGATATTTCACCCATTCGTATTCTGTGTTGTCTCTCTGCACACTACGAGTCATTAGTGACCGTTCCCACTCCCAGACAATGCAATAATGTGAGCTATTCATATCGTGACTCCCACGCTCATGGCGTCCTGTAATTCTTATAATACCACACGACACAAATTAGTACGACACTGAAGAGCTGTGTAGTGTTTTGTGTTCGCGTACCCGAGATGTGCTCTACCGTCCGGTTCATCTCCACACACCACGTCACTGATCTTGTTTGTTGTGAGCGCGCGGCATCTGGTCATGTGTGTGTCCACAGAGTCGAGCACATCGACAAGCACCCAACCACACACATGAGCAGGTAGCTGATATTCGCTCCCCGTAGTGTCCGCCCGCCAGACCTCAGTGCCGACCGCTCCGGCGCAGGCTGCGGACACAGCATGGGGTTGGTAGTCGTAGCAATGTAGAAGTGACCGCCCTTACCAGCACCCGTATTGTACCCACAGTAGTTGGTGTGGATCAGCGCGTTTTTATGTGAGTGAGATATCTAGTTCGATACCCGCGGTGGTGATTTGTGCTCAAGCCTTGGGTTGTGTTACAGATTATATTCTGCTAGTTACATGGTGTAATGGAGAGATTCGGGACAAGGATCAGGAGCATTACACGTGGGTAGACGCCATACATTTAAGAGCTTGTGTAGTTAGATGTGTTCTTTTGAGAGCGCACTTTATACGTTGTGTTTGTTATTTTAAACTAGTCTTGTGTTACTGATGTCCTATCGCGTTGAAGACAAGGTTATATGTATTTACACAAATGTCAGCACGAATAGAAAAATTCTGAATGTGTGCTAGCTAGGAGCTATAAAAACATTATTTACTTCGTCCTTTCTGTATACAGCACGTATTTTTTATCTGCCTCAATGTGTTGGAATCAGGTGCTCGTCGCCACAGTTAGCGAAGGGAGAGTACACGGGCAGAAAAGGCGGGAACTTGGGAAAGGCTTTTAAAAGGGAGAACTCGCTCGGTGAGCTCTACTAGTGATAGGGCGTAATGTTAGGGGACATTTGGGTAGAGCATGCGAACCACTGTAACACCCAGAGTTGTTGTCGATGAGAGAGATGATTAAACAGTTGTTATCCATGATACGAAGCTGGTTATCAGCCTCTGAATTGGGGTCGCAGATTAGTTGTGGACAACTGACATTTTGACATTCAGCATGCCCCCGCTGTGCATTCCCCACCTTTTTCCCCCACCATCGGTTACATTCAGCATGCCCTGTATATGAGCAAGTACAACTGTAAACAAAATGAGAGAACGAGTTTGAAGGAGTGTTACTAGTCTTAAAAGCGAGCAGAAAGCCTGTATAATGTCTACTGCAAGGAAAAACGATGACTTGGGTCGAACTTGGGGTATTCTTCCTACGGGATTCGTGAACGTTTTATATTCCAACTTCTGCTATGCGTTTTGCCGGAAAGAACCGGAGCGATGTCGATCGCGCAAAGCAGACCAAAGCAACCGTCATTAATACGCCACTCATCTCAATAATGAAC
Source organism: Actinostola sp. cb2023 (assembly GCA_033675265.1). Classification (NCBI taxonomy): domain Eukaryota; kingdom Metazoa; phylum Cnidaria; class Anthozoa; order Actiniaria; family Actinostolidae; genus Actinostola; species Actinostola sp. cb2023. The sequence continues at coordinate 131,318 of JAUJYZ010000466.1, read as the reverse complement.
TGACCAAGTCAGCCATCCAAACAACCGTCCCTGAGCATGAAAGCAATCGCTTTCGAAGATGAGAAAGAGCTGCGAAGCAAGGATTTCGAAGTGGATGTTATTTATTATTTTCTCTTCGCTGTTTGACCCATTACAGTATTTGCCAAGCACGTTTTAAAACAGCACAGAACTGTACTGGATACTCTTCTCCTCTTTGAAAGTGGAACAAGACGCTCAATGAGCGTTCACTCGGGCATTGTGAAAAGGAAAATGTCAGTTGTTCGAGGGAGTACTTGAAAATGAATGCAGTTGGTTGAAGAACAAGGACAATGTCAGCTGCGCGAGGAGAGACCTGACAATGACTGACAGTTGCGTGACGAGGGAGACTATGTATATACATGTATGTGTCGAGTTCATTTGATTTGCCTTTGAGTTCATTTGATTACCTTTTGACTTTGAGTTCAATTGATTTGATTTTGATGAGTTTGTGTAAAGGCCCCCTCTCTAGCTTCAGATCCCGAAACGTCGAGTTTGGAATCGAGTTCGGGTTCGAGTTACGGTTCGAACGTCGAATAAAACAAGGACATCTTCTTCAATACAATATAATTTCTCTGACGTCATGACAATCAGTGACAGTTGAGTGACGAGGGAGACTATTAGTCGGTGAGTACGAACATGATACGTCTTGAGGTTGCATAGGTCAGATGGTTCCGATAACGGCCTCGCGTCGCGTTTGTTTAAAAAAAAATATATTTTAAGCGAGCTTCTAGTCCTTTTACCACTTCTAGTCATTGAACGATGAACTAGAATCCTGACCTTTTAATAGCTTGAAGATCTACAGCTGCTTTCAAAACTAAGATTCATAATCTACTTGAGTCCTGTGTCTCCTTTATCTTTTCAAATCTGCGGAGTAATCTTGAAACTCCGGATACGATTAAATACGTCGCATACTTTCGTCATTCTTTAACCGACTAAAAAAACTACTACTACTACTACTACCGAAAAACGCATTTTCTAACTCGGGCTTCCTACGGAAGGGCCCGAGTAACAAGACGCTCAATGAGCGTACACTCGGGCTTATGACAAGGACAATGTCAGTTGCGTGAGGAGAGACCTGACAGTGACTGACAGTTGCGTGACGAGGGAGACTGTATATATAACATGTATGTGTCGAGTTCATTTTACTTTGCCTTTGACTTTGAGTTCATTTGATTACCTTTTTACTTTGAGTTCAATTGATTTGATTTTGATGAGTTCGTGTAAAGGCCCCCTCTCTAGCTTCAGATCCCGAAACGTCGAGTTTGGAATCGAGTTCGAGTTCGGGTTCGAGTTACGGTTCGAACGTCGAATAAAACAAGGACATCTTCTTCAATACAATATCATTTCTCTGACGTCATGACAATCAGTGACAGTTGAGTGACGAGGGAGACTATGAGTCGGATGAGTACGAACATGATACGTCTTGACGTTGCATAGGTCAGATGGTTCCGATAACGCCCTCGCGTTTTCGACAGTCGGGCAGCAAGCAAAGCGATATTAGCTATCTAAACAAAATCTACTGAAAAATCAAACCCTTGCTCTCTAGCTTCAGAGACATAATACGAAGCTGCTCAGTAACGGATTATTAACGACATGTTGCTTTCAAAACTAAGATTCATAATCTACTTTAGTCCTGTGTGTGTGGTTTGTTCTTATCTGCTGAGTAATCTTGATACTCGATACGATTAAATACGTCGCATACTTTCGTCATTCTTGAGCCGAAGAAAACTACTACTACCGAAAAACGCATTTTCTAACTCGGGCGGCCTACGGCCTGGGCCCGAGTAATTACATGTAAAGCCAAGTTTTCTATTAAAGACGTTAGAAATTTTCACTGTCTGTGTAGGAGCCGTTGGAAGCTCAGCTTTCAGTCTGTTGTTTCTTCAAACAGAATATATCGAGTAGGGACTCTTGTATTGAACGCTAACATCTGTATTTCGCTCGTTTATTCGTTGTATTTTATTATGCTTCACGTGCATGGTTAACTTCGAGCGAGCTGTCAAACTCACATGCAAATTGATCGAAGCGTGACGGAAATCATTAGGGGGCGGAACAGTTTTCTCTGAAGAATGTTTACAGGCTCTCCCTCCTCTCCTCCCCTCCTCCCCAGTCCCCCTCCCTTTCCTTCTCCCTCCCCTTCCCCCATCCCCCTCCCCTTGGAGAGCCTGTTCACAGGCTATTAAGCGGCAAACACCTCCCCTCCACCCAACCCCCTCCTAATCCCTCTCTTCTCCCCCAGAACCGGCCACGCAGGCTAACCCCTATCAAGCGATCACTCCCTATTAAGCGACCACCCCTATCAAGCGATCACCCCCTATTAAGCGACCACCCCTATCAAGCGACCACCCCCTATTAAGCGACCAATCCCTATCAAGCGACCACCCCCTATTAAGCGACCAATCCCTATCAAGCGACCACCCCCTATTAAGCGACCACCCCTATCAAGCGACCACCCCCTATTAAGCCGTGACCATTTGCCATTTCCCCGACGGTGGTTGCTTAATAGGAGTTAATAGGGTTTTTCTCTAAGGATACAACTGGGTGTCCACTCTATCGTCGGTATGCAAGAACTACAGGCTACTCAACAAACGTGACCGTTCACAGGAATTTTGGCGAAGACACTACAAGAAGAAATGCGATAAAAATCACATTACCAACGGACGATGGTACAGATTTGGCGGCCATGCAGGAGCAACGATGGCGACCTCTTGTGTCTCGGCCTACCGCTGTGGAACCCATGCCCCAGGGTGGATGGCAGGTACCCACCCCACCCTAGGTCAGGGCGTGGTCAATCGTAGGGTGTGTTATCACTGGAGGGGTCAGTGTTGTCGTTGGAGCAATAAGATTCGAGTCAGGAATTGTGGAGGTTACTTTGTCTACCAATTGTATAGGCCCAAAGTTTGTAGTCTTCGTTACTGTGGCAACGGACGAGGTATTAGTTTTGCTATATATATGATCATTATTATTATTATTATTATTATTATTATTATTATTATTATTATTATTATTATTATTATTATTATTATCATCATCATCATCATCATCATCATTATTATTATTATTATTATTATTATTATTATTATTATTATTATTATTATGATCATTATCATTATTATTATTATTATTATTATTATTATTATTATTATTATTATTATTATTATTATTATCATTATTATTATTATTATTATTATTATTATTATTATATTAGTATTATCATTACTATCATATCATCATAATCATCATTATCTTTAATATTATTACCATTATTATTATCATTATTATAATATCATCATCATCATTATTGTTGTTATCATCATTATCATCATGCATCATTCATTATTATTGTCAGCATCGTCATCATCATTATCTTTATTGCTATCATTATCATCAACATTATTGTCATCATCATCATTATTATTATCATTTTTAAAATCATTCTTATATCCTTATCAGGAGATATTCAAAGATCAAGACAGAGTCGACGGGATTCGATCAGACGAATGATGTAAAAGAACAACATAAACTCCCAATTTTCTTTCTGGTTGTTAAACTTGTTAGTTTTCGCCAACATTCGAATATTCTGCATAGCAGCATTTTAACGCGTTCTCTGACGGATACCCGGCTCCTCCCCTCCACGCTATACAGTTTTATGTACTATATACAATATGATCGGACGCGAATATTGTATATTACTTATCGAATCCAACGATGTATAAGTGGATGTTTTACTATAATTTGGATGATAGGAAACAGTTTGGCCAAGAAAATCCAAGTTAAAGTTGAATGCAAATGAGGACGAATCTCTTGCCGATTTACAGATGTCTGCTACGCTTATGATTTCTATTGTATTTCCCTCATTAAATATTCATGAATTCGATAATTGATCTTAACAATCCAAGGATCGATGCTTTGCGGTCATGATTCGAACCCAGGCTTCAACTAGTTTAATGGCCGTGTATTACAGAACTGTGAAGGGGATTGATATATTGGAGTACAGTATTGTTGGTTGTCAATCATTTTAGGGAATAAAAACGTGCATGTTGGTTGGTAAAACAAAAGTCTCTACAGGCTCAACGTGAATAGGCGCTATAAGCGTTTACTCGGGCTTCCTTTACCGCAAATGGTCTGAAACCTGAAATTTTTATCCGTTCCTGCAACCATAATAGATAGATAGACAGTACAGACGACCGACAGATAGACAGACATACAGACAGACAGACAGATAGACAGTGAGACAGATAGACAAACAGATAGACTGATTCCATAAGTCGGTCCCAGTTCGCTCTCTGTCGATCCTATCTAAAAGGAGCGAAAACAGCGACTTATGGAATCAGTCTAGGCAAACAGATAGACAAACAAACAGACAGACAGACAGACAGACAAACAGACAGACAAACAGACAGACAGACCGGCAGATAGACCGACAGACAGACCGACAGACAGACAGCCAAACAGATAGACAAACAGACCGACCGACCGATAGACAGACAGACAGACAGACTGACAGGAGATAAATAAGTTGAAAAGTATTAAAGGCTCCAAGTGATCGGCGGTCCTTTTAGGGTTGAAAACTGTGTGGACCTTTTAGGTCTTTTATGGGTTCCCGACTCAAAATCAGTTACGTAACATGACTCCGCACCTTTTTAGGGTCAATTGTTATTTATTTTCTTTAACCCAAGCGGTAACAGTGAACCACACTGAGAAAACTTTGTCCCGCTTTTCGTTTTCGTTTACAAGTACTACCGTAAAGTTCCGAAAGTAACGAGGTCGTTACTTTCGGATTTAGCAACCTTAGGTAACTGTTACTTTCGGGGGGGTCGTTACTTTCGGGTGGTCGCTACTTTCGGGGTGCTAAAATCATTAACTTTTTAGGAGCCCGGCATACCGTGTACCTAAACGACATTGTGTACGGTATTTGATCCATTTTAACCAACAGAAAAATATTCACAGGATCTAGCTATAACGTATTTTATTATGACAATTTCTTTTGTTACATACGTTTGCTTATCGGTGTAGCAGTAAATGTTCAGCTAGTGCTGTTCGTCATCTAATCTAATCATCGCTCTAGAGGAGGATGGCTACTTTCGGGGGGATGGCTACTTTCGGGGGGTCGTTACTTTCGGGATTTGCTAGCAAGCATCAATATTTACTGTTACTTTCGGGGGCTTGCTACTTTCGGAACTTTACGGTAGTTGTCATTACAAACCATTGTAAAGTTGAGAACTATTGCCTTGGGCTCCCTGTGGTAGTATCACACATTATCACATGACACACACGAGCTGTTCTCGACTTGTTTGACAATGAAGTTGTGTTTCTCCTCGTCCTTGCCTTCCTCGTCCTTCTTCCTCCTTCCAATGGAGTCGAACCCTTTCTCTCCGACCCTCTGAACCTCCAAAGATGGAGTGGCAAGGTCGGAGTTGCCTCAGATGATTACGTGAAAGGCTCAATATGGCCAAAACCTCAAGGGCAAAGCCAAACTGCAGTTCTATTCTCTCTTCTTCCAAAGTCCTTTACTTTCCAAATCAACGGGAAAACTAGCGACGTATTAAGGAATGCTGTAACACGCTACACGAATCTAACTTTCCCTGACTATAGTGTGACCAAAAAAGACGAGAAACTAGCGTTTATGGAGAGTTTGGAGATTATTGTGGTTGATGAATACAAGCCAATGACAATTGAATCGGACGAATCATGTAAGTGTGAATAACGTAGTAATACTTGGTAGACTAATGTTATTTTGTCAGTAACTTAATTATTGAATTTTAATAGTTCTAGCGAGTTTTAGCAAATTTTATACAAGTTTGTAGACTTTTGGGCCCACACCCCACCCCCCACTCCACCCCCCTCCCCCCACTCCACCCCCCTCAGTCCCTCAGTCCCTAACTGACAGAAGGTGAAAGTAATCAAAGTTTGCAGTATTATCATTGCTTCCAACAACATATGATTATTATTATGTCATGATAATCATTATGATGATGATGCTTATATTATTATTATTATTTAATACTAGCCGTTTCTAATAGAAAGTGAAGTGCTGCGAGTTGAATTAGTTGTAAAATGTAACTGTGAGCATTCATTCTACATTTCAGCAAATGACATGAGATATTTTAAAGTTCACTTATATGTTTGGGCTCCCTGTGCTTCAAATTGGCGACACATGTGGCTTTCTGACGAGTGATAAATCATGAATTTATTTTGCTTGACACACATCTTCCTTTTCATCACGTTTTATCAAAAGCCAGTCTTGAATATTAGTACGTACAACACTGTAGAATATGAGAGAGAAGATTTATTCACAGTAGTATTTTAGTCGAACTTGAAACAGTCGATGTGAGGTAAAATAAAGTACATGTATTTACCGTCATCGTAGAACGAACTTTGATGGCTTCTGCTCCATTAAATTACCTTGAACATACATACCAGTAGATGAATATCTAGATTATATAGATGTGTTAGAGACGACCAGCTATTCGTTTGTTGATCAGTTCTAGCACCATTATCACGGCAAACTTTCATCATCCCCCGTACACGGCTGGTAGATAATCTCGCCAAATATTCCTGACTGTATAGTCGCTATGAACATGTCAAGCTTTCGCTTTCTTTTCCGAGTGGAAGTACAATGCAAAGGAGAACGTATTGTATCACAGTGGCCATGTTGTTGATATTACCACCGCTGATCATAAGTACCGCACCGAAAATCATCTCGATCGAACGAAAGACTAACACAAATCTCGATTTGCAGCCAATATGAAAATCCGCCACAGGAACCCCATCAACACAGGAAACCCAAGATTAGTGTTGCTGCTCGCTCGCCTGGCGGCTCTCAGCAATTATTATTGTTATTTATAATTAATAGAAACCAACTAGCATACTATCATGAATCCTGCAATCTGATTGGCTAACGTACTCACTATCTATTGAGTGATAGATAGTGAGTAGCAAAAAAGCCGGCATTTTGAACAGAAACAAAGCGAAAAATCAATAAATATCAATTGGTATAAAATTGAAGGTAGTATATGCTAGTTGGTTTCTACTAAAACAATAATTATTATTAGACTACTCGTTCTCGCTTTCTATGAGTTCAAATAGTCAACTCGACGCTATGCGACTCGTTGACTATTGACTCATAGAAAACTCGAACTCATAGTCAGCTAATTGTTAAATAGCAGTGATTAGTGTTTCTAGTAACTATTATTATTATTATTATTATTGTTATTATTATTATTATTTTATCTACTTTCTTAGAGTCAAAAGTTTAAACAGACAAACAATATTTTCCATGGTTTCCTGGCGAAATAGATATTGGGAGAACATGAGAAAAGTTTGAAAATCACATTTACTTCCTGCTTTTATAATATAGCCAAAGATAAAAACAAAAGAATCTGCAAAAAACTGTGTTTAACGGGATAATAGATCATAGATTTTGACAGGGAATGCAGCCAATCAGAGTGTGTGTAGTACATTTAATATGTACATGTATGCTATGTATATTACAAAGCCCTATCAATAGAAACTTTACATATAGAAACTTGCTTTGCTTGCGTGCTACAGTAAAACCCAGCATATGAGAACCTGTATTTTTCAAGTTAGCCTAAAAAGGTTCTTCTATACACCGAATCGAAATATGGCGACCAATTTGAATAACTATTGTTCTGGACTGACCAACCTCGTGTTCACGTGGAAACACAAAAGCGTTTTCACATGAATGAGAGGTTGGTCAGTCAGGAACAATAGTTATTCAAATTGGTCGCCATATTTCGATTCGGTGTATAATTGGTACTTACTAGGAAATTAGACTATTTAGGTTCTTAAACAGGTTCTTATTTTCTTTAAAAAAAATTGTGGTAGACTCGGTTGATATTATCATTGACAGTGAGTTAATATCTCGCTGAAAAGAGGGAACTGTGTGTACAGTTACTGTTAACCGGTTAGAGACTGTGTATATATCTATACATGTGAAATGACATTGCAAGGGATCCGACTCATTTTCATTGCCTGGTAGAACTCTTTTTATTTCATCAGATTTGAATTCCTAAGTAGTAAATTATAAAATAAGAACCTTTTCAAATTTTAGGCTAAAATAGGTTCTTATGTAAAGGGGGTCTAAATGGGCAATCTTAGCCTATTCAGGTTCTTATTTGCAGGGTTTTACTGTATGAATATTGTAAGGTCACATTCAATTGGAAGCAAGCAGGTGAACTACATGTAGCTATATTACAAGTTGCCAACAGGTCATAATTAAAACACCAGCAAAACAAGATAAACTACACAGAAAGATAATTAGAGTTTAGAGCTTAACACAGTACGTACGATAAATACATTTTATCCCTTTTTAGAGTTTTCAGATTTCTCAAATAATTTCATTTTAAATAAAGAAATAGAATTTGTTTAGTTATTGTAGCTTGACACCAACACCTTTGAAATTCATTTTGGTTGATGTCATTTGTAAAACAATAACAGACGTGTCGAATTTCTGTGCGTAAAGTTTCAAAGGACTGGTCAAAAAGTGAACATAGTGGTCTTGATTCTAAGTGTACATGTACATACATGTAAAGGGACCTTGGGTTTACATGTAGCAGTGGTCTTTGGTAGCTCATGTGCCTTCAAATTGCTCCAGTATCATTACAGTAGGATGTTGAGATACTTCATCGTAATCCTTCTATATTCAAATATTTGTACTTGTGACCCTTTCAATGGGTTCGATAATGGATGGTATCTTCATGAACTGGCTGCTATCAATTACAGTAAAGGAGGAGTTGTGCCAAAGCCACAGACACAATCACCCAAAGGACGTCTCTTCTCATTAGTTCCAAGTCGGTTTAATTTTCGTAACAGGGGCAAGACCAGCGATGTGTTGACCAATGCGATAAACCGTTACTTTTATCTGACATTTCCTGATCAGAATAAAAACTGGAATAACAAATACCAGCTTATAACTAATTTAATTATTACTGTTGAGAAGGATTATGAACCGCAGAATTTAAACACCAACGAATCATGTAAGTTTTTATCAGTGATTTTTTGAGTATTTATTTTTACAGAAAAAGTTAGATTTGAAACTACCGTTAGTTGGACACTACATGATAATGATTAGGGTGGCTAATCATCCTTCCTTGCAGCTGGCGGCTGAATTACAAAGGACGCAGCTCAACGTGGCTGAGTCAAAGGCATATAAAGGCACACTATGCTGCCACCATATGACCCATGTCTGACCACGGAGCACAGCTTAGATAGAAATATTAATTATATTAATTAATTAATGGGCTTGTAACACCCGCCACGTGACTTTTTAAATTTTCACCGAAGACAAACGAAAATAACATAACTTGAAAGAGCATACTAAAATTAGTAAAAGTGGAAAATTTGAAAAGAATCAAGCAAATAAGAAAAAAGTTAACGGCTTTCAAAGTTTCCCGCTTTGACAAGGATTTGTATGAGTTTTCGCTTGGAGGGCAAGCGTTGCCCTCCAACATACATTTCCATACAAAAAAGGTAAAGTTTGAATGCCTGTAACTATATTGCCCTATTTACGTATTTCCCTTCAAACTTTCCACTTTTACTAACTTTAGTATGCTCTTTCCAGTTATGGTATTTTCGTTTGTCTGCGGTGAAAATTTAAGAAGTCACGTGGCGGGTGTTACAAGCAAATTATTAACCAATTAATTCCTCAATATTTCTATTCAGACACCTTGACAATCAAGTCTCCACAGTCATCACTATATGCGTATGAAGTATGGGGTGCTCTGAGAGGTATGTATGTACATGTAGCAGGGGTGGATTTAGGGTGGGGCAAAGGAGGAGCACGCCCCCCTTTTGGAAATTCGAATACCTTTTTTGCCCCCCCAAAATATTTACATAAAATTTGGCTGAAACCAATATCCAACCTGAACGTGCGCTCCCTTTGCAAAATCTCTGGATCCGTCCCTGTGTAGCTCCAAGCTCACAAGCTAGTGTCAGTGTTGTATTTGATTTACAAATTCAAGCTGAAGGTGAATTACATGTATTAAATAATGTACTGCTTGCTACATGTAATGGCATAATAATTCTCACGTTTGAATATTGTCTTATCATAACAGGTCTTGAAACGTTTAGCCAGTTAGTGCATCAAGATGATGATGATTTGGTAAGTAGAATTATTAATAACTTTTTTTATCAAGGGTAGCACTTGACAGGTATGGAACTAATGACCCTGTGGTACTTTATATAGTTATTATTATGATTCTACTATTTTTTAGTAATGATTTTTATTTTTTTAAATTTTAATGATGTACATGTATAGAAATGAAAACTGATGGAGAATATACAGAACAATATACCATGATGTATATATTTTTATAATATAGCAATGATATAATGCACGCTCTGATTGGCTACTATTTCCCCATGGGCTGCACGCTCTCGTCAACTTCCCACTGGCCTCGTTTGATCGTGCGCGCACTGTTCAAAATAACGAGCGCGCTCATTGGCTAAAATTGCTATGAACTATTTCCCCATGGGCTGCACGCTCTCTAGATGCCATGTTATAAATCAATTAGTCAACTCGCGTCCATGTGCCAATAGCGTTATAGGATGCACTTGAGAAAATATAAAGAACTCTTAACAAGCTAGAGTTGCACTCAGCTATGCCTCGTGCCACTCTTACGCTTGTTAAGAGTTCTTTATATTTTCTCTCGTGCGTCTATAGTGCTATGGGCGCATGGACGATCGTTGACTAATTAGTAAACAGTGCCCTATTGAAAAATCACGTTGTGACATACAAATGTAAGCCATATGTATAAATAATGTCATTATTGTTATTATTATTATTATTATTATTATTATTATTATCTTCTGTTTATTTGTGTCTCCAGTATTATGCCGAAGAGAATAAAATTGTCGATTATCCTCGATTTCATCACCGTGGATTCATGATTGACACATCTAGACACTACCTCAAAGTGTCTATTATTCTGAAGTTTTTGGTAAGAAAATAATCATAAACTATACATGTATGCATTTGTATATCAATTTAAATTATTATGTCAAAATTACAGTAAATGTACAAAATAAATACATGTTGTACTCGGGGTTGTACTGTACATGTACATGTGTATATACAATGTACACTCAATTGCAGAAACGTTGTAATATACATTTATACAAATATACAAATATCTAATGAGATGCAAAATTTTAAACATGCTAAAATACAACTGTTTAAGCACAAAATAGTGCTGAAAAGCATTGTTTTAGCCTTGCTGGATGCGATACTAATCTAAAATTGATGAGTCTGATGTATTAGAAGAAAATAAGCGATGTTTCACACTTTGTAGCTCATTAGATATCTTGTATCTCATTAGATATTTGTATAAATGTATACTACAACCTTTCTGCAATTGAGTGTATATAAAGATACTTCGATGTAACTATTGCCATAAATATGTCTAAAATATATAGAGTCGTTTCCGTACGAGTGGGAAACCTACAGTACCGTTACACTCAAATGGCTTCCTTTCTGAACCAATCAAAAAGCGTGCAGATGCATCTCATCCAATCAAACTCTTTCAATATGGTAATGCACGGTACCGTAACTATCCCACTCCTATGAAAATGACTCTATATACATGTGTAGTGTTCTGTTTTCTACATTTGTACTTGTATACGTTTGTCTTGTATTATATATCAAACATGAGGAAGAAGTAAAACAGAGAGAAAATAAAGCTCATGAATGTATGTACAATATGTACACTGTATGTATACATGTATAGAAGTTTGATGTTTGCCAACAAAGTTCACTTCAAAATTCCCAAGTTCAACTTCTGGATCAGCTCTTCAAACCTTATGTGATGTGCACTGTACAAGGAGTGAATGTAATTTACAGAGCAAATTGTGTTATTGTTTTATAGGATGCCATGTCTTATGCCAAGTTCAATGTTCTTCACTGGCACATTGTTGATGATCAATCCTTTCCTTTTGTCAGTGAGACCTTCCCTTCACTAAGTGATCAGGTAAGCATGTAACACCCTAGAATAAATGATTGCACATGTAATAGATTGATGCCTTTATTTATTCAGGGTAATCCCTTCAGCATTAAAATTATTACTGTTATCAATGGGAGCCCTGACGTAAACTATATAATAAAAAAATAATTTATGATAATCTACAGTTACATGTATAGACTGCAGACTAAACTTGGGGACAAGAAAATTTTTTTCAAGATGCAGGGTTGTCACTACAATCTCCTGCAATATAAACGAGACACCTATGATCCCTTCCCCTTCCACAATGTTGATCAGTGATGGTTTGTAATATCTGAGGGAATTTTGAACCCAAACATCAACTTTGGAACGGGGAGGGGGGGTGAGACTTACGATTTCATGGTGGCACATTTTATTTTGCATGGGATTGTAGGTCTTGAAATACCGGGTACCTTAAGGCGCAGTTACACGTAGCATTTTCTTGTGCAATTCGTCTCGCGAAAAAAATTGTTGCAGGTTGCAAGACACCATGTCACACGTACAATTTCCGTTGCAACTTGGCTCGTGCAAAAACAAATTTCAAGTTGCACGCGTAATTGTGAAACCGTCATTTCCACTCTTTTCTGGGAAAATATTGTAATCTTTCGTCCTCGTCAGCCATGTTTACCGAAAATAATTGTGATTTGGTCTGTTTTTATTATGTTGTAAGTTCTCCCTTTCTCAGTGATCGACTCGTTCGCTCTAGTTGTGGCGTGAGACAAGTTACATGGACCCATGTTATACGTAAATTTTTACAAAAATTGTTGCAGAAAGTAGAAGCTAGTTCTAATTTTCGTGCAACAAAAAAACAAAAAAAACACAACTAGTCACGCGAGGGGATGTTACACGTAAAAAACACTCTTGCAACCTGCAACAAATTTTTTCGCGAGACAAGTTGCACGAGAAAATGGTACGTGTAACAGCGCCTTTAGATTCTAGTTCAGGATAACCGCTCTACATTGTATACATCTACAGACATCTACTGACATCTATGTAGATGTCCAGCACTCGGCAAAGTCCATTGGGTTTAATACTGGCTATTGAGATAATGGGGTAATAGAAGATTATTATCAATTTGCTATTAAATGGTGATTATGTTTGAATATTTCAGGGATCCTATAATAACAAGACCCACATTTATACTCCAGACGATGTCAACAAAGTGATAGAGTATGCTAGACTTCGTGGAATCAGAGTAGTCCCTGAATTTGATACACCGGTAAGGTATAGATTGTGTATTGTATAGATTGTGTACTGTATTGTACGTACACAGTCTCTAGGGATTTACATGTACCATAAATCTTCTATTAAGCTCCCCCCTCAAATAAGCACCACCCTTCTATTAAGCCCCCACTACCCCTTTGGAGCCATTTTGAACTAAGCCCCATTTTGAACTAAGCCCCTCTCTAATAAGGCTCCCCTCTAATACGCGAGGAAGTTGACATTGAGATCTGAAATAGCGGTTCTGAAATACTGCTTTCTTGTCTTTACAATGTACGTACGGTACATTAACTTTTGTATGTACTAGTATACCTTAATTTCAGCGATTACCTGACACATATTTCATATTGGCTTTGTTTCTCCGTACTAAGTTGATAATAAAGTTTACGAAATACGGTAAGAGAATCTGAGTTTGAGTTTTTAGGAAGTTAAATAAACACCGGCCTCTTCTAATAAGTGCCCCCCTAAAACCTCCACCCCGAGTACTAGAAGATTTACAGTACGTGTAAGCCGCAAAGATGTCAGATGCAATTACTGTGGTTATTGTACTTTTTGTAATTTTGTTGTCTGTTAATAAAAACATCATCAGGGACACACGTTTTCATGGAGAAGCATTGAGAACCTTCTCACAAAGTGCTACAGCAAAGGGAAGCCTGATGGGTGAGGCAGTAGACAATAATATATAGAGTCGTTTTCGTATGAGTGGGAAGTAGTTACGGTACGGTTCGTGCCGTACTGTGACGGTATCACGCCATCATTGTGCGGTATCCAAGCATTCTGATTGGTTGAGCAATGATTTCGCGCGCTGTGATTGGTTGAATACAATGTGTTCGATTCCGTACCGTGACCGTAACTCCGTACCGTAGGTTTCCCACTCATACGAAAACGACTCTATTATATGATATACATTGATACCCCGGCTGATAGCAAAATGATAAACATGATATCCCCACTCCCCTCAGTGTTGATAGTGATCATTTTTATCAACACACGTGTGATGATAATTGATCTTTTTTTTTCATAATAAAAAGAAAATTACATGGTCGCTTGGATATACGAAATGTATCTTCTCATGTTCATCTCGATATCACACTTGTTCGCAGCGCTCACTTGTGAAATATGGAGCTCCACACTCGAAGATACATTTTGTATCTCCACATGACCCATCCTCGGGAACCCAGGGGTATATTCTGTCACTCGTTACTCGCTCCCAGAGAAATACCCCTGGTAACGAAGTCTGTTGGAACTTGTTCCGGAAGTCAAAATTACTCTTGTTTCTGATTGGTCGACCTAGGAAGGTCAACCTATCAGTATCAAGTATATTCTGGTTTGAATAGGACAGCTGCCATTTTGAATTTTGACTACCAGAACAAGTTCCAACAGACTTCGTTCCCAGGGGTATTTCTCTGGGAGCGAGCAACGAGCGACAGAATATACCCCTGGGTTCCCAGGGATGTACATGGCCATGTAATATCTTCTACATTGTATATACTAATAATAATGATGATTATATGATGATGATTATTATTAACCCTTTGAGCAAGGTGGTCAAATTTTGTCGACAACGACTTACACTTTACATGATGTACAGTGCATGTTCAGCTATTGCGTGATTGGACCAGCGATACTCTCACCCTTAAGCCTCATCATTTCTTTTGTTTGTAAAGGTCGCTTGGCCCTGTTGACCCCACAGTTGAGTCAAATTATGACTTCCTAAAGTCATTCTTTACTGAAGTGGGTAGGCGCTATCCTGATAAATACCTACACCTTGGTGGAGATGAAGTGTCTTTTAATTGTTGGAAGAGCAACCCAAACATCACACAGTGGATGAAAGTCCATGGAATGGGGGATAACTATGCATTACTAGAGCAATACTATGAACAGAAGTGAGTACTGGGATGGAAAGTTAAGGAAAGGGGAGGGGGGGGGGGGGGGGGGTTGCTCTTGATTCTTCCTATGGGGTGGGGGTGGGGGGCTCTTGGTTTTTCCTATGGGGTGGGGGGTTCTTGGTTCTTCCTATGGGGGTTCTTGGTTCTTCCTAGTGTTTCCTGTGGGGTGGGTGAAACACTATCAGTGCACAGAGTTCCCAGTAGCCACACCTAAAACAGGCGAGTAATGATGGCATTTCTGAAGGAGATGACACACTTTGAAGACAATATCTATAGCCAGGACAGGCATCTACTTTCCCTTTGACACTGAGAAGCACTTAGCATTCAACTCTCCTGTTACCCCGACAAGCACTAAGCACGCTTTCATTCCTTGTTTTTCTAAGGTTATTGAACATCATTGCTGCTCTTCAAAAGGAGTACATTATATGGCAAGAAGTGGTTGATAACAATGTTAAAGTGTTACCCAATACTGTGGTTAATGTATGGAAGGGAGGATGGCAGGCAGAGATGGCTAAAGTTACTGGTCAGCTTGGGCTCAAGGCTATCCTATCATCTTGTTGGTATTTGAATTATATCAGCTATGGGCAGGATTGGCCCAAGGTAAACCTCTTGGGACGTTGAGGTCACCACACTGGGACTGTCATTTTGATTAACAAATTTGTTTTTATTTTTTCACAGTATTATCAGTGTGAGCCAACCGACTTTACAGGTATGCAGGACTACCGTACATGTCTTGTACACACACACATGCGATGTGGACATCATGAAAGGGTAGTGGAGGGAACTTCCAGCCCCTATTTCCCTCCTCTTTCCCTCTCCTCTATCGCCTCTTTCCTCCCTGCTCTTCACCCATCCTCTTTGACCTGTGCTTGCTCCTCTTCCCCCATGCCCTTGCTCCTCCCATCCTCTATGCCACTCTTCTTTCCCCTACTCTTCACCCATCCCCTTTGCTTGCTCTTGCTCCTCCCATCCTCTATGCCACTCTTCTTTCCCCTACTCTTCACCCATCCCCTTTGCTTGCTCCTCCTCCTCCCATCCTCTATGCCACTCTTCTTTCCCCTACTCTACACCCTGCTCTTCACCCTCTTTCTTGGCCTTGCACTTCTTCTACTTTTGAGCTGCATACATTGTATGTGGGCTCATCATAAATGTCATTATGACCTGAGAGAATACATGTATGATTAGTGATGACAAGTGGATGCTTTAAAGGAAGCCTGGGGTACTTACCATGTACTCGGAAAAACCGGAAATTCCGGTTTGCACAAAAAAAGGTTTGTGTCATTCCGATCGGAAAGTTCCGGAAAACTCGGTCTAATGGTACACGCGTCTACGGAAAAAAGCAAAAAGAGCGGGAAAAGTGGATTACCTCAATCGCTAGACCGAGTTTTCCAAAACTTTCCGATCGGAATGACACATACCATTTGTTTTTCCAACCGGAATTTCCGGTTTTTCCCCGAGTTAATGGTAAGCACCACCTGGTTAACCCTGATTCTTGATCAACAGGAAGTGATCAACAAAAGGAGCTTGTTATTGGTGGTACTGCGTGTATCTGGGGTGAATGGGTGGACGGCAGCAACATACTTCCTAGGGCGTGGTATGTATCACTGGAATGATCTGAAAATTGAAGGGGTTCGTGCAAGAACCGTGTAATCCAAAGTTTAACTCCAGAGGCCTAGAGGAGAGTTTAGATCTGGATCAGAGGTCATTTATGTTGTTTTTGCACAAACCCATGCACCATCACTATCAACACCATCATCATCACTATCAACACCATCATCACTATCAACACCACCACCGCTATCATCACCATCACCGCTATCATCACTATCAACACCATCATCATCACTATCAACACCACCACCACCATCATCACTATCAGTCATCACCATCACTATCAACATCATCAGACACCATCATCACCACCACCACCATCATCACTACTGATCACCATCATCGCTATCAACACCATCATCACTATCAACACCACCACCGCTATCATCACTATCAACACCATCACCGCTATCATCACTATCAACACCATCATCGCTATCAACACCACCACCACCATCATCACTATCAACATCAGTCATCACTATCAACATCACCAGTCACCATCATCACCACCACCACCATCATCACTATCACCATCATCAGTCACCATCATTTCATGTAGTTTTATCATTCATACTAAACAAACTATTCTATTAGGCCTCGTGCATTGGCCGTAGCTGAAAGGCTCTGGAGTAGTAAGACGACTACTGATTTGACTGATGCTGGTAACAGAATATGGGAGCACAGATGTCGTTATCTCAGGTAGTATTTCATGTACCATATATACATGTAGTATATACTATGTTTACACCTATTTCAAAAAGTTGGCATCTGAAATCTGAATCTGTGACCTAAAAACACTCATAGCCACACTGTTTGCCAACACAGGTCTTCGCCTAAAGGTCGTGGCATATTCCAGTAATTACTCGGCGGGCTGCCTGTGGCAGACGCCGAGTTTTAAAATGGGCTTTCTTTTTCTTCGTCGGTCACAAATTGGCAATTCGTCATGACAACGCATGCGCTCAAACGTATATCGCAGGCTCATACGAGACGTGCACGTTTGACTCATTCGATTCGATGAACTGGGAATCTTCTTCTTTCGGACGAAGCTCATGACAAACTGAAGTCATTTTGTCGATAACTGATCGCTAGCTTGCTGGTAGATACTCTCAGAGAATGATCACGTATTTTCTACAAGAAACTCAACAAAGCCAATAAGCCGACCCGCACTGCGAAAGTAATCGTAACGAGACGTTGTCTAGACATCACTACACAACAACAACACCCACCGAGAAAACGCTCTCAGAGCGTCTTGTTACAACTGAAGATAGATCACACAACTCATACCCACAATAATAATAAAGTTTTTGTGCATTACAAGATTTCCCTCTCGGTCTCAGATTGCAGATGCCAACGTTTTTTGAAATAGGTGTATACAATTTAACTGATGATAAATAAAGTTTAACTATATGTAGCTATATAAACCATCAGATGTCTAAACAACGTGAAACTAGAGTATCACTGAGACTGTACCACTGATGCATTTTGTTTAACCTTTTAGGCGTGGTATACCAGCTGAAAATGCCATCCAATCAAAGTATTGCCGACATGAATGGTCAATGGATTGAATCATCCATTCATAACCTTTTTTTGCTTGAAATAAAATAATTTTTGTAAGTTTTCTAAAACATAAAGCACAACACAACTTTAAAAAGATGCCCCATGTCTTTCATTGGGGTTCCTGTGTCAGTAAGAGGAGTGAGAATGGGGAGAGCAAGAAGATTGGGATGGGACCAAAGGAAGCAGCATCCCTATTAATTCCTAGTTTTATCTTGGTAACTATTCAAACAGGAATCCCACAATGGTAAATCAATGAGGGTTTATCATAATTTCAAAACTCATAGGACAAACAAATTACGAAGATATGAATTTTCAAAAATCGGAATTTTGTATGAAAACCTTTGTTGGAGGCAAGAGTTGTCTCCAAGCCGTAATTTCCATAGGTTTTCATATAAAATTTCGATTTTTGAAAATTCATATCTTCGTAATTTGTGGAGCGATCTTTTCCAAACTTCACATTTTTACTAATTTCAACGAGCTCTTTCCAGCTATGATAATCATTTGTTTGTCCTATGAGTTTTGAAATTACATGATAAACCCTCATTCACTGCTCCCCTTTATAAAGAAATGTCAGTATTAAATAGACCAGGAGCCCATAACAGACCTAATCCACTTTGCCTCTGTTTCTCCCAGGAAGGGTGCCCCGCTATATATGTTATACGGGTATGTGCCATGGGTATAGTTTTTGAGCTCCTTAGGTCTGGGATAGGGTATCATTTTTGCACTTTTAGTCTGGGATAGGGTGCCTTTTTGGTCTGGGATAGGGTATGGTTTACACAATAACGTAACACGCCCAACTACACCAGTGTTAATTATCATAGTCTGTTACAACGATATGTATATTTTTCTTTGGGTATTATATTTTGCGTGTATAAAGTCCACAAGCCTTTTTTTCACGAGGCTTTAATTCCTCGATTTTTTTTAAATCGCAAACTTTAAGCCTCACGAAATTAAGTACAAATAAGTTAGAACCACTTTTTTAATGTGTTTACACACACTGTCATTGGCAGATCAAGATGTTGTTTTAAAGGGGGACTCTGACGAAAATCGTTCGAAATTTAATTTAGCTGAAACTTCATTGAATAATTCTTCAAGGGTCTAATAATAACTACTAGTTAACATCTTTTTTCGATATTCCAGAGGGAAGTACTATATTTTTATGAATCTTTAGAGGAGTCAGTGATGTCATCTACTCAACCCAACATTCAGCTCCATACATTTCTTTGTAGTTTTGTGGTCAAAATATCTCAATGTTTTGTTCAGATAACAGCTCTGCATTGAAGACAACTGGTCAGACAATCAATCCTAAGCACAAATAATGTAAGAAAACTCCTTCACCCAAACTTTTAGCTTCATAGAAATAAAATAATACAAGAAACTAAACACAAAGAAATGAATGGAACGAAGCCGTGTTGATTGTTTGGGTTGAGTACAATGTAGATGACATCACTGACACTTCTAAAGATTCATAAAAATGTAATACTTTCCATGGGAATTTTGAGAAAACACATTAACCAGTAACTGTATGGCTCTTTGAGATTATTTCAGTGAAGTTTCAGCTAAATTAAATTTCGAACGATTTTCGTCAGAGTCCCCCTTTAAGTTGAGATGGGAATGCAAATACATTAATGGTTATCACAGTCTTTAGTGTTGCCAAATGTGGTCACACACAGCAGGGGCGGATCTAGAGATTTTGAAAGGGGGGTGCACCACTAAGGTGCCGTAAGGCCCCTTCTTCTAGGGGGTGTGGGGGCATGACCCCCAGAAAATTTTGAAATCTAGAAGCTGGAAAATGCAATTTCCATCCATTCTGGGCATCAAATGGTGGGGAAACGTGGGCGAATATGTATCGGGCCCAACTCATGGGGGCACCGGCCCCCCTTGGATCCTCCCCTGCACAGTAATACATTTTGTACATGTACAATTCAAAGCAATTGTTTAAATATTTAATTGCAATTAACAAAATCTATGCTATACTAATAACAGACACGTAAATACTCCACAGGTTATAAAACAATAAAAATAGTATTAGGGATTAGAATTAGTTAGAGAATTGAAAGGGTGTGAGTGATCTCTAGATCTGATCATTGTCTAAATTCTCCTACAGTTTATTGAAATTACAAAGGAGAACTTTGATTTTGATCCCACGTCTACCATTATGCTGTCGGATCTCTACCCATTGTATTTGAATTATGCAATCACTTGAGACTGACGTTGTAACTAGTGGGTCAATCGTAAACATCAAAATAATGCCAAATGTGGCTTCTTTGATGTCTCAATTGAAGTGCTCCATGCAAGAACAACGTAAGAGATCTCTGATCAAAATCTAAATTCTCTTCAAGAATGAATACTCCAGTTTCGCGTTGTTTAGAGATGATCGCTGTCCTTGACAAAAGATGCATTTGTACAGGGTTAGACTCGATTCAGAAAACAGTCCGTGCAATTCAAAAATGTTTCTATTGTTTCATGTCAACATTTTTTTGTGTTCTTGTTGATATTTGTGAATAATTTACACTGACTCGAGGCTAACCCTGTACAAATGCGTCTGATGTCAATAAGTACAGCGGTTTTACAACGGGATATGTGAATGCGAAAAGGTACTATTTCAAAGGAGAATTTGGGTTTTGATCACAAGTCACTTGCTCCGTTCTTCCAGGGACAACTACAAACTACAAGTTGAGAATTCGGTGGTAAAGACACTGATAGAAACAATGCAACTTGGCAACATCTTTGGCGGAAAATAAGGCTTACCCTGGAAGGAAGCGATGCTTCCTGGGCAAGTAGAAAAAAACCTCTGCTCGCAGCGTAAAAATAAGGCTCTGAGAATATTGTCCCCATCTTTCCACAGTTTTAAATTCAATAAGTTTTTAAACATTTGAAAATGCATTTTGCTTGAAATGAAAAACTGGGGGAAAAAACGAACAAAAGAAAATGAGATAGTGGGATAGAAATATATCTGCTTTTCTCTGCATATTTCGCTGGTGCAAATTTGTGCCATTTTCACTGCGTGCAGAATCATCTGCAATCATCCAACATGAATCATATTATTGTTACAACATTTTGCCATTTGATCTTGGCTTTGTGGCCATCTTCAATTCCCTTCGTCCATGGGATGTTGTTGTTGTTGTTCACTTGGGGCATTTTGTTGATAAAATGTTGGCTGAAAATGGGAAATCAGATGAAAAAATGAATGGAAAGTGAACAAGAGGGAGGAGAGAAAAGCAGGACGTGCAGATGTACTTGGACTGAAGGAAGATATAAAGGAATTAAAATGAACATAAAAGAGGATGGATAGAAAGAAATCAATGGAAAGGAGAGGGAAGAAATCTGAAAAAGGAAAGTAGGAGAAATTATGAAAAAATGCCTACCGTTGTGGGTTCTTGATTGACAGCGCCACCTTCAGTGCCAGCCTCTTCTTCATCACTATTCTCTTCTCCAGAAGAATCGTCATCATCTTTGGTATCTTTGGCTAAAACAAGAAAATGCTACATCCATTAAAAACTCTGACGGTCACTAATACAAAAGTTGTTTTAAGCCTAAGACCAGGTCTATCTATTGCTACAAACAGCACAATCAATGGCTAGACATTGTTGCAATAAGCTAAAACTTTGTTTATACAGTTGAACCTCAGGTTGCGACCACTCTTGTAAGCAACCACCAAAAGTTCAGTTCCAAGTCAAATCACTATAGTTGGAACCTCTCATAAGCGACCACTTCTCGTAAGCGACCACAAAGCTTGACATTTTGGGTGGTCGCTTACGGGAGGTTCAACTGTATGATCTTCTCTGCTGGAGGCTGTCCCCCCAAACAACAAATTGAAGTTTCATCACCAGCCCCTCGCACTGCTCTTCTGCAGTTTTTACCAGTGCACATCCTCACCCCACCCTCCCAGGGTGTTGCTCTCCCCACCCCTCTAAGACTTGAGAGTGCTGTTCATTACCATCTGTCTTTTTGATGTCCTGCGGAACCTTTCCTTTGTTAGACGCATCGTAACATGTAGAACACACACGCAGAGGTTTAGATGACTGAGCTGGCAACATTGCCTTTTTAGGAGAACACCCTCCACATACCACAGCACCACACTTTCTGCAATGATGCTGCATAAGAACAAAGAAAATCCACCTTGTTAATACAGACACCCCATTAATACAGACACCCAGTTAATACAGACACCCTGTTAATACAGACACCCCATTAATACAGACACCCCGTTAATACAGACACCCCATTAATACAGACACCCTGTTAATACAGACACCCTGTTAATACGGACACCCCATTAATACAGACACCCCATTAATACAGACACCCAGTTAATACAGACACCCAGTTAATACAGACACCCAGTTAATACAGACACCCCATTAATACAGACACCCCGTTAATACAGACACCCCATTAATACAGACACCCCATTAATACAGACACCCCATTAATACAGACACCCCATTAATACAGACACCCCGTTAATACAGACACCCCGTTAATACAGACACCCCGTTAATACAGACACCCCGTTAATACAGACACCCCGTTAATACAGACACCCCGTTAATACAGACACCCCGTTAATACAGACACCCCGTTAATACAGACACCCCGTTAATACAGACACCCCGTTAATACAGACACCCCGTTAATACAGACACCCTTAATACAGACACCCTGTTAATACAGACACCCCGTTAATACAGACACCCCGTTAATACAGACACCCCGTTAATACAGACACCCCGTTAATACAGACACCCCGTTAATACAGACACCCTGTTAATACAGACACCCCATTTTAATACAGACACCCAGTTAATACAGACACCCCATTAATACAGACACCCCCTTAATACAGACACCCCATTAATACAGACACCCCATTAATACAGACACCCCGTTAATACAGACACCCCGTTAATACAGACACCCCGTTAATACAGACACCCCGTTAATACAGACACCCCGTTAATACATACAGACACCCCTTATTAATACAGACACCCCATTAATATACACCTTAATACAGACACCCCATTAATACAGACACCCTGTTAATACAGACACCCTGTTAATACAGACACCCTGTTAATACAGACACCCTGTTAATACAGACACCCCGTTAATACAGACACCCCGTTAATACAGACACCCCGTTAATACAGACACCCTGTTAATACAGACACCCCATTAATACAGACACCCCATTAATACAGACACCCTGTTAATACAGACACCCTGTTAATACAGACACCCTGTTAATACAGACACCCCATTAATACAGACACCCTGTTAATACAGACACCCCTGTTAATACAGACACCTTATTAATACAGACACCCCATTAATACAGACACCCTGTTAATACAGACACCCCATTAATACAGACACCCTGTTAATACAGACACCCCATTAATACAGACACCCTGTTAATACAGACACCCATTAATACAGACACCCCATTAATACAGACACCCCATTAATACAGACACCCATTAATACAGACACCCCATTAATACAGACACCCCATTAATACAGACACCCATTAATATAGACACCCATTAATACAGACACCCCATTAATACAGACACCCTGTTAATATAGACACCCCGTTAATAGACACCCCGTTAATACAGACACCCTGTTAATACAGACACCCCATTAATACAGACACCCCATTAATACAAACACCTCATTAATACAGACACCCGTTAATATATTAGACACCCATTAATACAGACACACCATTAATACAGACACCCCATTAATACAGACACCCCATTAATACAGACACCCCATTAATACAGACACCCCATTAATACAGACAGACACCCATTAATATAGACACCCATTAATACAGACACCCCATTAATACAGACACCCCATTAATACAGACACCCGTTAATACAGACACCCCATTAATACAGACACCCCATTAATACAGACACCCCATTAATACAGACACCCATTAATATAGACACCCATTAATACAGACACCCCATTAATACAGACACCCCATTAATACAGACACCCGTTAATACAGACACCCCATTAATACAGACACCCCATTAATACAGACATCCATTATTATAGACACCTTGGTAATTGGTCATTCAAAGGGTCAAATTTCAAGCTTACCCTGCGGTTAAGAGCGGTAAATTTTGTCTTCATACAGTGCATACAGGTAGATGCTTCACTATCGGGTACCCAGACAGCAGCATGGTTATCAGAAGCCTTCTTCCCAGCTGAGAAACAAACAACAGACAAAGCTATAGAAACAGTAGTCACATAATGACTCCCTCCTGATTTAGAACCGTGGGAATGTTAAAATCGAGACTTTGCAAAACTGCAAGACGACTGCTTTAAGTATGAGACTTGGCTTTTTAAAGTAAGACTGATATTGTCATTCCAGAAAGCTAAGATTCCAAGACACATTGGAAAAAATAGAGATTCCGAGATCCAGGTAAATTTTATGAGATTTTGTTCCAAACTACTCGCCATCCCTGAGTTGCTAACTGCCATGGATGCAGTCTGTGTTTTCACAACACACCATTGGCTGTTGTGTCTATATAACTACATTTTTTCTTTGCATTGCAAAGTATTTCCGGTGAGGAAAAGCAAAAAAATTACTGCAAAATGAGTGCCTTGCAAACCTAATTGAGTAGTTACAGTGTATGATACCTTCATGCTGTGCATACAATGTATATGCAAAAGTTGTGAGAACGCTTAAATGGTGTGTGTGTGGTCTTGAAAACAGTCACAGGAAAAGCACATTATTTGTCAATATTATTGTTCGAAAACAAATACAAATTGAAGGCCTCTCTATCAAATGATTCAACTTACTCTTGGCAAAAAGATCCTGAATACATTTATTTATGTGCGCCATCCATTCTGCTTTTTCTGTTGCTGTAGCTGCATACACAGCAAATGATTTTCTTGAACTAATAATCTGCCAACCATTCTTTAAACCTGAGGTAAAGAAATGTTCTCCTTACATTACCCTCTTTAAATAAAGAGATTATTATTATTATTATTATTATATATACAATATTCAGTCAACTCTCTCGTAATCGGACACCCTCGGGGATTGAAAAAAGTGTATTTATTATTGTCCGCTTACGATATTCCCGTATTAGGGTGGATGTCCCCTTACGGGAGAGTTAATTAGCGGGTGTTAATTATGTTTTATTCGGTAGAGAAAAATAGCAACTGAAGATATAAAGCGAAACTCTTTATTGATGTCAAATGTTAAAACTCGAAAAAACACAGAAATACTGTATAGCATAGCTATAGCTATTGCAAATTAAAGACAAATTCCATTCAATTTACATTTTCAAAAGTGTCCGCGTCCGCTTACGAGAGTGTTCGCTTACGAGAATGTGTAAATACAGAGTTTGACTGGGAGGTAAAACGGGGATTTGAAAAGGTGTCCGTAAGTAGAGCTGTCCGCTTACGAGAGTGTCCGTTAGCGGAGAGTTGACTGTATATATTATATACACTGGTTGGTGGGTAAATGTGTCACTTTGAGCATTAATAACGGCAATATCTGATTATATATACAATATATAATTATATACACTGGTTGGTGGGTAAATGTGTCACTTTGAGCATTAATAACGGCAATATCTGATTATATACACAATATATAATTATATACACTGGTTGGTGGGTAAATGTGTCACTTTGAGCATTAATAACGGCAATATCTGATTATATATACAATATATAATTATATACACTGGTTGGTGGGTAAATGTGTCACTTTGAGCATTAATAACGGCAATATCTGATTATATATACAATATATAATTATATACACTGGTTGGTGGGTAAATGTGTCACTTTGAGCATTAATAACGGCAATATCTGATTATATATACAATATATAATTATATACACTGGTTGGTGGGTAAATGTGTCACTTTGAGCATTAATAACGGCAATATCTGATTATATATACAATATATAATTATATACACTGGTTGGTGGGTAAATGTGTCACTTTGAGCATTAATAACGGCAATATCTGATTATATACACAATATATAATTATATACACTGGTTGGTGGGTAAATGTGTCACTTTGAGCATTAATAACGGCAATATCTGATTATATATACACAATATATAATTATATACACTGGTTGGTGGGTAAATGTGTCACTTTGAGCATTAATAACGGCAATATCTGATTATATACACAATATATAATTATATACACTGGTTGGTGGGTAAATGTGTCACTTTGAGCATTAATAACGGCAATATCTGATTATATATACAATATATAATTATATACACTGGTTGGTGGGTAAATGTGTCACTTTGAGCATTAATAACGGCAATATCTGATTATATATACAATATATAATTATATACACTGGTTGGTGGGTAAATGTGTCACTTTGAGCATTAATAACGGCAATATCTGATTATATATACAATATATAATTATATACACTGGTTGGTGGGTAAATGTGTCACTTTGAGCATTAATAACGGCAATATCTGATTATATATACAATATATAATTATATACACTGGTTGGTGGGTAAATGTGTCACTTTGAGCATTAATAACGGCAATATCTGATTATATATACAATATATAATTATATACACTGGTTGGTGGGTAAATGTGTCACTTTGAGCATTAATAACGGCAATATCTGATTATATATACAATATATAATTATATACACTGGTTGGTGGGTAAATGTGTCACTTTGAGCATTAATAACGGCAATATCTGATTATATACACAATATATATAATTATATACACTGGTTGGTGGGTAAATGTGTCACTTTGAGCATTAATAACGGCAATATCTGATTATATACACAATATATAATTATATACACTGGTTGGTGGGTAAATGTGTCACTTTGAGCATTAATAACGGCAATATCTGATTATATACACAATATATAATTATATACACTGGTTGGTGGGTAAATGTGTCACTTTGAGCATTAATAACGGCAATATCTGATTATATATACAATATATAATTATATACACTGGTTGGTGGGTAAATGTGTCACTTTGAGCATTAATAACGGCAATATCTGATTATATATACAATATATAATTATATACACTGGTTGGTGGGTAAATGTGTCACTTTGAGCATTAATAACGGCAATATCTGATTATATACACAATATATAATTATATACACTGGTTGGTGGGTAAATGTGTCACTTTGAGCATTAATAACGGCAATATCTGATTATATATACAATATATAATTATATACACTGGTTGGTGGGTAAATGTGTCACTTTGAGCATTAATAACGGCAATATCTGATTATATATACAATATATAATTATATACACTGGTTGGTGGGTAAATGTGTCACTTTGAGCATTAATAACGGCAATATCTGATTATATATACAATATATAATTATATACACTGGTTGGTGGGTAAATGTGTCACTTTGAGCATTAATAACGGCAATATCTGATTATATATACAATATATAATTATATACACTGGTTGGTGGGTAAATGTGTCACTTTGAGCATTAATAACGGCAATATCTGATTATATATACAATATATAATTATATACACTGGTTGGTGGGTAAATGTGTCACTTTGAGCATTAATAACGGCAATATCTGATTATATACACAATATATAATTATATACACTGGTTGGTGGGTAAATGTGTCACTTTGAGCATTAATAACGGCAATATCTGATTATATATACAATATATAATTATATACACTGGTTGGTGGGTAAATGTGTCACTTTGAGCATTAATAACGGCAATATCTGATTATATATATACAATATATAATTATATACACTGGTTGGTGGGTAAATGTGTCACTTTGAGCATTAATAACGGCAATATCTGATTATATACACAATATATAATTATATACACTGGTTGGTGGGTAAATGTGTCACTTTGAGCATTAATAACGGCAATATCTGATTATATATACAATATATAATTATATACACTGGTTGGTGGGTAAATGTGTCACTTTGAGCATTAATAACGGCAATATCTGATTATATATACAATATATAATTATATACACTGGTTGGTGGGTAAATGTGTCACTTTGAGCATTAATAACGGCAATATCTGATTATATACACAATATATAATTATATACACTGGTTGGTGGGTAAATGTGTCACTTTGAGCATTAATAACGGCAATATCTGATTATATACACAATATATAATTATATACACTGGTTGGTGGGTAAATGTGTCACTTTGAGCATTAATAACGGCAATATCTGATTATATACACAATATATAATTATATACACTGGTTGGTGGGTAAATGTGTCACTTTGAGCATTAATAACGGCAATATCTGATTATATATACAATATATAATTATATACACTGGTTGGTGGGTAAATGTGTCACTTTGAGCATTAATAACGGCAATATCTGATTATATATACAATATATAATTATATACACTGGTTGGTGGGTAAATGTGTCACTTTGAGCATTAATAACGGCAATATCTGATTATATATACAATATATAATTATATACACTGGTTGGTGGGTAAATGTGTCACTTTGAGCATTAATAACGGCAATATCTGATTATATATACAATATATAATTATATACACTGGTTGGTGGGTAAATGTGTCACTTTGAGCATTAATAACGGCAATATCTGATTATATATACAATATATAATTATATACACTGGTTGGTGGGTAAATGTGTCACTTTGAGCATTAATAACGGCAATATCTGATTATATATACAATATATAATTATATACACTGGTTGGTGGGTAAATGTGTCACTTTGAGCATTAATAACGGCAATATCTGATTATATACACAATATTATAATTATATACACTGGTTGGTGGGTAAATGTGTCACTTTGAGCATTAATAACGGCAATATCTGATTATATATACAATATATAATTATATACACTGGTTGGTGGGTAAATGTGTCACTTTGAGCATTAATAACGGCAATATCTGAAGGGCTCCATGCAAGTGATGTTTGACCAAAATCTACATTCTCCTCAAGGTTCTTTGAATTTTAAAGGAGAATTTATATTTTGATCAAAAGTCGCTCACACTGTTCTTGAATAGAGCGCTTCAATTAACAATCCCAGCATGCATATGCAAGGACAATGCAGTCATCATCATCATCCCTTAAAACACAGACACCTTTTGTCTAGTCACCACCACCATCGATCACCATCATCACCACCATCATCATCATCATCATCATCACCACCATCATCATCATCATCATCAACATCCTTTAAAACACATACACCTTTTGTCTAGTCACCACCACCATCGATCACCATCATCATCATCATCATCATCATCATCACCACCATCATCATCATCATCATCATCATCAACATCCTTTAAAACACATACACCTTTTGTCTAGTCCCTGCTGCACTGACCCATGTTGGCAATCTTG
Organism: Actinostola sp. cb2023; assembly: GCA_033675265.1. Taxonomy (NCBI): domain Eukaryota; kingdom Metazoa; phylum Cnidaria; class Anthozoa; order Actiniaria; family Actinostolidae; genus Actinostola; species Actinostola sp. cb2023. The sequence continues at coordinate 101,576 of JAUJYZ010000466.1, read as the reverse complement.
ACAAAGATCTTGGCAAGATTCTCAACCTGGCGATTCATTATCTGAAATATTCCAGCCTTACTTCCATCGTCCTCCAATGAGAGCAGCTTGACTTCTTCCAGTGGTATGACATGTTGTTTATTATACTACAGAAAGATGAACACAGTTAATATACATATAAAGAATGATGATGGTGATGGTGATGATGATAGTGATGATAATGTTGTTGATGATAGTGATGATGATGATACAATATATAAGGACAACCTGTGCATGTTCTAATATCACAAATGGGCGAAGGGCTGTGTGCAAGAACAATGTAAGTGACTTGTGATCAAAATCTAAATTCTCCTATGGAATTCAAAGATCCTACAGGAGAATTTAGATTTTGATCAGAGTAACTCTAACTGAAGGGGTTCATGCAAGAACAGTGTAAGTGACTTGTGATCAAAATCCAAATTCTCCTTTAGAATTCAATTCCAAAGTGCCTACAGGAGAATTTATATTTTGGTCACTGTTATTGACTTTAATTGCAAATGGCAAGTACTTGCGACTTTCATCTTTGGTGATTGTAGAGTAATGCAAATAATTATATCATAAATTTACAAATAACAATGTAATATATGATGTTACCTTCTTCTTGTTGATTACAATATTTCCATAAACCAAGATGTCGTTGAAAAGAAAAAACTGCCAAAGAGAATTTAGAGAACAGTTCAAAAATACAAGCAGCAATAATATATACAGTAAAACATTCATAATATAGTTTAATGGTATTGTGACAATAAAAAATGGACAACAACTTTATCCAAGCTAGACACAGGGGGGAGGGGAGAGGGGTATAGTAAACAAGCATCCATTTCACCACACCCAACGTCTGCCTTGAATTGTAATAAAACAGTGCAGCAGGGACCAGACAAAGGTGTCTGTCTTAGAGAGAGATAGTTTATAGTAAAACAGTGCAGCAGGGACCAGACAAAGGTGTCTGTCTTAGAGAGAGATAGTTTATAGTAAAACAGTGCAGCAGGGACCAGACAAAGGTGTCTGTCTTAGAGAGAGATAGTTTATAGTAAAACAGTGCAGCAGGGACCAGACAAAGGTGTCTGTCTTAGAGAGAGATAGTTTATAGTAAAACAGTGCAGCAGGGACCAGACAAAGGTGTCTGTCTTAGAGAGAGATAGTTTATAGTAAAACAGTGCAGCAGGGACCAGACAAAGGTGTCTGTCTTAGAGAGAGATAGTTTATAGTAAAACAGTGCAGCAGGGACCAGACAAGGTGTCTGTCTAAGAGAGAATTTATAGTAAAACAGTGCAGCAGGGACCAGACAAAGGTGTCTGTCTTAGAGAGAGATAGTTTATAGTAAAACAGTGCAGCAGGGACCAGACAAAGGTGTCTGTCTTAGAGAGAGATAGTTTATAGTAAAACAGTGCAGCAGGGACCAGACAAAGGTGTCTGTCTTAGAGACCAACAGGTACCTGCACGGATGTCCACCTTATTTCAAAAAACCTTGATCCATACATTCAAGCAATTCTTTTTTTTGTGCTACTGTGCGTACATTACCTGTCGTGGTTTTGGCTTTTTACGACATAATTTAGTCAAAACTCCTTCACCAACAAGTACTCTAGCAGGAACAACCAATGGCTATGCAAAGATGAAAACAATAGTTTATCATATATACATGTACATGTAATATTGGTGTCTGTATTATAGAGGTGTCTGTATTATAGAGGTGTCTGTATTATTATAGAGGTGTCTGTATTATAGAGGTGTCTGTATTATTATAGAGGTGTCTGTATTATAGAGGTGTCTGTATTATAGAGGTGTCTGTATTATAGAGGTGTCTGTATTATAGAGGTGTCTGTATTATAGAGGTGTCTGTATATAGGTGTCTGTACTATAGAGGTTACTGTAAGTGTCCACAAGGAGAAGTTTGACTGTAAATGCTTACCTGGCCAGAGCTCCCAAAGCATGACTCTACACCTTTGATACGCCTTAAGTTGGCTTCAGAGTTAACTGAAAAAATGAAATTTAATTGTTAAATGCGCTAATGTGTGGACCCAAGTCCATATTAATATAAAACACATAAAAATCATTTTTTGCTTCTAAAAATCTATGATTTTGACTTAATTACTTCTACTCGATTCCCATATCTGTCCTCTTATCACCCATTTCATCATGCTTTAAAGTGGTTTAACTAAACAGGTTTAGAAAATTATCGACACTCATCACGGTATTACAGGCACAACTGCTTTCCATTGGTCAGAGAGTTGATATGTTGATGCAGTGAGCCTGTACGTACTGTGTCGTTTACGACCATGCAAGTTCCCTGGATGTCTGTGATCCTTTCACTTTCATTATAAAAGCTGAAGGAAGTTCTTTTTCTTTTCTTATTGAACAATGTGAATATATATAAAGATATGATGCAAGGAAGTTATAACTTAAAAACAGGAAGTGAATATAATGGAAACTTTATTTCATGTATTTTTACACAAACAATTGCAAATCTCACTACATGTAGGTAATTTACAATTGACAACTTGAACTCGAAAATATAACTAACAATATTATAATAATAATAATAATAATAATAATAATAATAATAATAATAATAATAATAATAATAATAATAATAATAATAATAATAATAATAATAATAATAATAATAATAATAATAATAATAATAATAATAATAATAATAATAATAATAATAATAATAATAATAATAATAATAATAATAATAATAATAATAATAATAATAATAATAATAATAATAATAATAGAGGGTAGCATATGACAGTTAATATAAACTGATGACCCAGGCTGTGGCCCTCCAATAATAATTGTTCCATCAACACTGAGGAAATAAGTTTCCATTTGTTCAATTTGTAAAGCTGGAAACTTTGTGTTTATAATATTTCCATTAATATATTTATTGTCATCCGATATATCACATATTCACCAAATATACTTATATTTTTATTATTATTACTCGGACACTTCCGGAGGAAGTCCGAGTTATAAAATGGGCTTTCTTGTATATATTTTTTCTTCTTATTCTTCAGGTGGTACACTAAATGTGAAGAATGTGATCGTATCGGTCAGGAATGTCTGTTTCAGGGTTTCGATTGGCTGAAAACTGGGGCGATGATATCTGAACTCCTAATGAAGTAATTCTATGCTCAAACGGGTCAAGTGGTTCGCTCTTGGGTCATCGTTAAAACTCATCGTTCCACGACTACCAACTATACTAGAAGTGCTGTGTAGAAGCTTGTGCTCATCAATCTTGAATATAATTGTTTTAATGCTGCTAAACTGAATAGTGTTGTATTTCAAAGAGATAGTTTCATAATGGAGTGCATATACACCGCAACAACGTCAACAAGCTTGATTAAAATATATCTGAAGCCGGCGGCTTGGATCTTTATGGCCGATAAAACACAGGCTTTTTAAAACACGCTCATTTTACATACAAATGCATACGCCGATTCGTGTGGGCCCACTCTGAAAGATGTCGTTTCATAACAAAAACAAACGCGCCTTCATTACAACCGAACGAAAAACGTTATCAGAACCATCTGACCATGAATATGCAACCTCAACTGGACGTTCGAAGTACGTAGTATTGCAGACGGGGAGATCTTTATCTATGCTCACCGACAGTCTCCCTCGTCACGCAACTGTCATTGTCATTGTCATAAATGTCCGAGTGTACGCTCATGGAGCGTCTTGTTTTATTCTATAATCGGTATTCAAAATGTACTACTTTGTCGCCACCTCATTAATAATTTCTTCATTCAGGGATGCCACCCCCCCCCCCCTGAATGGTGCATATCCACCCGATATATTGCATGCTCTTATTGGGCAAAGGATGCATATTCCGCATGCTTTATGAGCGCACACATACAGCACGAGGATGCAGCTATTCAAACATTTTTATAATGAACAAAATTGAAAACTTGCCTTAAAATCGTAATTGTATTTTATAAAAGAAATAGAAAACTGTCCGCTGTGCTATATGCAGTTTTACAGCACATAGGGACTGATCAGAACACTCGAGAAGTGTTGAGAACCACAACACGTACATGTATCTCCTAACACTTCTCTCGTGTTCTGAACAGTCCCCTGCTATAAATCTGTACATAGCACGCATGCACGCTCGTTTTCTACTTTTTCAATAAAGTTTGAGCATCATAGCTACATGTACATATTTCACTTCAAGTTTTGTCATCCGAACTAATTGCTGCGAGTGTAGTGAGCAGCAAAACTAATCTGGTGGACTTCCTGTGTTGAGATGGGGTTCCTGTGGCAGATTTTCATATATTGGCTACAAATCGAAATTTGTGTGTTATTTCTCTAGATGATTTTGAGCCTGCAGTACTTATGATCAGCGGTGCACTCCATGGGGTGTGCAATCGATCACGTTGGATGATCAACGTTGTAAGTCAGTAAATCATGTCAAACTCAATGTTATTCCTTACTGGAAGCATTCATCAAGGTCACGAACGATTCAGGGACACCTCTAGGGGAAGACAATGTTCTTAAAGTTTATGAGTTTTTTAGCTCTGCTATGTACTCAGTCATGTCAAGTTCGTCAATGACAATGGACGAGTCAACCAAACATTAACCGAAGGAGACAGAATGTCAGCGGAATACTCAATGCTTTTGACAGACACAGTATCCCAGATACAGAGACTTTGTCGCTGAACTGTCTTCCCAATCGAGCTCGTCTATCTTATAATCTAAAACACGAGCAATCAACTGAAGGAGCGTTGTTCAACTGTAGGTCGAGCACAGGTCGAGCACAACATGAATACATAACTTAATTAAAACAGTGTTATTCACCATTTATTCAACATCAGTACGTGAAAATCATACTTGATAAATTTACACTCAACCAATCAAGGTACAACATTCAACTCTGTATCAAAGAATAAATGATCATATTGTACATGACACCAGACTGTGTAATCTATCCAATGTCTACAATACTGGACATCATCAAATATAGTTTACATTCAACTGAGTATTAGCCTGCGTCACATCCGGACTTCCATTATTTCACCTAGCACACAGTTACAGTTTGAAAACAACTTACAATACAGCCTTATTTCATTTTGAACTGTACATGCACAAATATATATTTTTAAACTTGTGAATAGTAGTACAGTAGTACATTGTATTGGGTACCACATTGACTGATTGATATGATTGATATGTACATGTATCAAGTAAGTAGTAATATCCCAAAACAAACAGAGGAAGCTAGCATTCAAATAATGTAATTGCTTATCCACAAATAAACTCCTTGCAAATAAAGAATACTTCTACTTCTACATTAACAAAGACTAGAATCTTTAATAACTCGCAGCATTTCACTTGCATATAGCAACGATTAGTATATTAATTATTTTTTGAAGATGTGATTTCTCCATCTCTAATGGGTGTTACTAAAACGAGTAACGGAGTAATGAGTAACGAGTAACAGAGTAACGAGAAAACGAGTAACAGCCAAATTTCGCCACATAGAAATTTTCAATAGCGAGTAATGAACTAATGGCAAAACGAGTAACAGCCAAATTTAGCCACATAGAAAATTGTTCAAAAACAAGTAATAAGGGTAATGGATAAAGTAAGGATAATAGCCAAATATATAATATAAAATACATCTTAAAATCTTACCGTAAAAATGTCAAACAACAGTAATCGTCAATAAGTCAATTTCTTAGCCATTTTCAAAGTTACCTCCGATCCCATTGAGGCTGCCGATAAAGCCGTTTATGCACAGACACTTACTTTAACCAGTTCACGACAAATGTTATGCTATTTCTTCGTGTAAACCACAGGAAGCCCAGTAAGATGGCACCTGCCTTAGTTTACCCTGCGAGCAGAGGGAATTTTATCTGGGCTAAAGTCTTCAAAAGAAAGAAGTTAAGGGAGAAAATTCTTCTTCCTCTTCCGACTTCTACAGGAAAAGACCTCTGCTAGCAGGGTAGCCTTAGTTGGGCTTACTTATGATCTTTTGCGAAACGATGCGATACGAGGCGAAATGAAACGATGCGAAACGATGCGATACGGATCTTTTGCGAAACGAACTCTACTGTACAATATGTGATAATTGTAATTCTTCACTCTCTAGAAGCTTCTTTAGTCAAGAACGAGCTATGTTATTGCCGTCGGAGCGAAGCGTAGCTTACATCAACCAATCAGAATGGACTGTTCCCACGGCTGAAATGGATAAGAAATGATCGCGAAATCAAAACATTTTTACATGGAAGATTGTCAAACCACTGGGTGAATCAGTAAAATTCAAGAATCAGAATCTCTATCACGTGTATATCTCAAAAGCTATGAAAAGAAAGCTCAAGAGTGTCGCAGTTTACTGGGAAGATAAACAATATTTTAGTCTTTCCATCCATTGACGAGATCTGATGCGCCCATAATTTGACAACAAAGGTGGCGGCGGCCCACTGTTATTGCAAGGCCCTTGAAGCGTTGTCGTCAAGATTAGCGAATTTCCTGCTAAATGTAAGTGACAAAAAAGCCAATAAAGTAATATTTTCTGGTTCTCTAGCTGTCGCCCGCGGGGAAAACCCTCCATTACACCTTGGGGGGAGGGGACAGTGATAAAACTCTCATTTCGTTTCGTAGATGATTATAGTTTTTTTTGTGAGAAGATTTGCTTAACAGAATTCCCGAAAACATTTACTCGAGTATTCATGGATTTGGATGAGAGAATGAGGTATACATTTAGCAGGAAATTCAACGACAACGTTTCATATAGAAGACTAAAACCCATGCAGGACGTCCTTGCAATAACAGCTAATGCCGCCACCTTTGTTGTCAATGGCCGGGCTCATCAGATCCGTCGTCAATGGCTTTAAAAAGCAGACTTTTGGGATGGTAAAGCCTCAGAGATCTTAACAGATGATTTGCTTCGATGTTTACAGCCGTAGCAGAAATCAGGTAATATTGACTTTATATTGTCGTGTTTTCACTCACTACACACTCATATATATAACACAGGTCGTTCTTGACCAAAGAGGCCTCTAGAGAGTGAATTCGAAGAATTACAATTATCACATATTGTACAGTAGAGTTTGTTTCGCAAAAGATCCGTATCGCATCGTTTCGCAAAAGATCATAAGCAGTCGATAGCGATGGTGTATGCTTGTTCCAGCACTCGCAAATAGATCTGTTGGATTACTTGTTTTTGAACAATTTTCTATGTGGCTAAATTTGGCTGTTACTCGTTTTGCCATTAGTTCATTACTCGCTATTGAAAATTTCTATGTGGCGAAATTTGGCTGTTACTCGTTTTCTCGTTACTCTGTTACTCGTTACTCATTACTCCGTTACTCGTTTTAGTAACACCCCATCTCTAATGAAGAATTTCCCAAAAACTCTGTTTAACTTACTAATTACTAAACATGTTTAGGTGTGAATGGGGCATCAGTAGCGTCAAACTGACAATGAATATTGAACATCGTAAATACTGTGTTACATATAAACAAAGTTACAATTTTGATTGTTTGATTAATGTCAATTTGATATACATTGTATATACTTATATATGTGATATGTAAACCATTTTTTAGCGATCAACGGTACCTGAATCCACGTTAAGAGTCAGGCTATCGATATAACAACAGAAATTATAAATATTTAGAGGGGAAATACAGATCAACGAAAATCCGAAAACTTCCAGCAGTGACACGGACAGGAACTAAGATTCGATTCTTCTTCGATTCCCATAAAGTTTATATATTTACCGGCGTTCAACGCTTACCAATCAATGCTTCAAGGATTTCATCATTCAGATATCATAAGTTAATTGGAATTGAAATTTGAATACAGTAAGCTTATTTATAATCGATATGTATGATTTGTACATTTCGATACACATGAATTGCGCAGAACCATGTCAATCCAAAATCACTACTTCCCTGTCCAAGATTGATAGGTTTTAAGGACTCTTTCGACAAGTACATAAGACAATGGCTTTAGATAGTGTGACTTTAAGATACTAAAACATTGGTTTCGAAAGGAATCTAAGCTCTTCTAATCGTAGCAACTGATGAAACACACGAGCACTGAAGCTGATTCACTCTGAATTAAATCGAAAAATGCCAGAGAGAAATTCCATCAAATGACCTTAGCTTTGGCATCAAGAAACTCCTCTAAACAATATACCTTGTGTGTAATTTTGAAAGAGATCGGGCTTATATTTCGAGAGCAATTCTAAGTTATAGCAAAGAATTCTTGCTTACCAAGCCTGTCCACCATCTTTGCTCCTTTTGCAATCGATCACGTGATAAGTCAAATGTTGGTGGGCGTGGTTACCTTGGCATGATTACAATGACCTTATTTGGGCATGCCGGAATCTGCTTGAGAAATCGTAAGAGTAGAGGTGTTTGCAAATATTTTGATGATTTTATTATTGATGCAAAAATATTTCAGCCTAGTTTTTGTGTAGTCATAACGGCGTGACGAGACGAGAATCATTCAAACAAGTGGTGGGCTTGTATCAGTCAAAATTACATGACGTAGCAATTTCACTCAGTAAATGTATTGTGGAAATCCCTTTTTCCAGGAGCTAATTTTTCGCCTTACTAGATGTTGCAGCTGCTCAGAATCTTTTCCAATGTCATTTTTTAAGAAGGCCAAGGATTGTACGTCAAAAAATCTGGACAATCAACGAATTTGGAGATGGTTGTATCAAAAATGCATGGCGTAGCAATTTCATGGCTGTGACTAGAGTTCCCCGAATTAATAGACTACAAAACTCACACTTTAATATAATATGTGTGACTAGATGGAGCAATGGTCTAATAGGGTTTATCTGAAGTTATGGCTTAGGGGCCGGATACTCCCCTCCCTCACTGGCCTTTTGGTTAGGACCTAGTTTTATGTAGCACCGGGATAGCGCGGGCGGGGCCGAAATTTCACCCTTTACGTAAGTCGATTCGATGTCTCAGCTTCTTGATAGAATGTCTCGGGAGAATCGGCCCATTATTTCTTTTTTCTTTTACTTTATTCGAATTTTCTTTTTCGTCTTTCATTTGATACGGGAGGGGTGGGATCGTGACCAAAACCAAGGAGCCAAAGATCTGGAGTTCGAGTCTCACAGGAGTCGATCTTTTTTTTCTGTTTTTTTTTTCCTTCTTTTATTAGAGCCTTTCATTTTCTCTCTTTTCTGTTGTCCTTTCCTTTTAGCTTTATTCAGTTAGATTTTTATCGGATTTTTCTTTGAGGTATTTTGGAATAAAAATGTTTTGATTTTGACAAGGCAGAAATGATGCACAGGAACTGCCCAATAGTAAAACTGTGAATATCCACTGTCAAAGTCATTCAGCATGCGAAAATCAAACTCCTCTTCTCCAATGAACTCACCAAAACAACTTCGATGTTTTCCTCTCCATTGCCCAAGATTTCAATAATTTCGGCTTTGAACTTGTATTTCTCAATTCTTTTGCACGTTTTCGTGATATTTTGGTGCGATTGAGACGACATTTGTGGAAGTTAAGTTAAAATAGCACAAAAGCTTTTAAAACTTCGGTAAACACGTGATCGCATGGTTTTGTTGTACGTTGTACGCATGGCGGAAATAAAAATTACTTTTATCGAGAACATATTTATAATCAACCAGAGGTTGTCTATAGAAGAAAACAATAAATTATTTCACTCAATCTCGTTGTACATGGCTATTCCTCGATTTCGATTTTATTATTGGTACAACAATATTTCAGTCTAGTTTATGAGTAGTCATTGTAAACGGCGTAACGAGATATGCCTTTGAAATAATTGACAACACCAAAAGGTACATTCGAGTTCATTCTTAACATACTGTCATTAAAGGGTTTAGACACTGAACCCCTTAAACGCGACAGAACTACCTTTACTTTGTTTTGAAGATATTGCCACAGGCAGCCCAACCATTCCTTTTAATTTGAGGCTACTAAATAATTCAATAAAAATGATATTTGCGTCTTTTTTTGATGGGCTTCCTGTGGTAGAGCGCGCGCGCATTTATATATTGGGTTCCCTGTGCATAGAAATGTATGATGTTGGGATCCCTGTGTGCGTTCTGCGGGATGCGCCCGCCAGTAGAATCTGGAATACAGTAAAGAAATAAAAGATTTTGAAATACTAATAATCATAATAATAATGAAAATGATATGATAATGCTAATGCCAGTGATAATGATGATGATAATAATAATACTTTATTAAATTCACCCCTGGGCTTTTCAAAATCTAATTACAATGTGATAAGATGATATATATATAATGGACTATAAATATATAATATAATAATAATAATAATAATAAAAATATTAATAAGAAGAAACTTTATTTACCGTGGTCAGAACACTTAGCTCAATGCAATGTATATATTGCTAATTTGCAGGTACTGCCACAACACACACACACAAATAAACCCTGCTTTAAAGTAAGCTTGGGCTTCCTGTGGTATTTCACAAAGACGGGATCCCTGTGTAATGACGTTATTTTCGTCACGATGGTTATTTTTACGTCAGTGCGCGCGCTTTTCCAGAAAAGTCATTTCTTTCGTTCGTTTGTGTACAGAATTTGCTCTCCAGTCTCTGCTCTCCAGTCAGTTAAACTTCTCAAAGTCATTTTCATAGGGTATTCATATATTGTACCAGTACATATTGCAATGGGATGTGTACAGAGTAAACCTGTCAAATGTACATGCTTTAGCAGAAAGCAATTACAGAAAGAAGAGGTAGGGCTTGTGAAGTCTTTATTCATAGCAGCAGAAGCACTAGGAAGCTTGTTGACCAGGCCCCGGTTGCACGAAATGTGAATAGCGCTATCCAACGGACAAGTCCTATCCAACGGATAAAACTGATGCAGTTATCCAATAACTTTTATCCGTTGGATAGGACTTATCCGGTGGATAGCGCTATTCACCTTTTTCACCGGGGCCTGATTATATAGTGTGACGCGGGTTACGTATAGCTATAGAACTACAAACCGGTAGAGTAGTCATGAACAGCCGATTCACCACGCCCTGAGGTGTTTTTTTTACGTCTCTCCAAAATCAATTTAGCGCAGATTTCATGACGCGTTTTCAATCAACCTTGGGCGTCTGTTGACCAGCAGAAAATGTGTGTAAATATTTGCTTTTGAGGTATTTTGTTTAGAAACTCCGCGCCTCGTAGTTTAATTATTAGTTGAGTGACGATAGTTTATTTTAGCGCAAAGGGAAAATCAGTTTGTTGAAATGATAAAAGTCTTGATGTAAATTTGTTGTCATTTATTTAAGAAACATAGAATAAGAAAGAAAAAAAGTTTTTTCTATGACGTAAAAAGCGCGAGCTTTGAGCTGCTTCAGTCCCAGGCCAACACTGCCAATACTCGGGACAGGCTCAATCCAGAGAATAACCCGTGCAATTATATAAAATTGGTTTCTATTGTTGAATGTCAACACTTTTTCGCGTTCTCGTCGGTATTTGTGCATAATTTACACTGAATTGAGGCTAAGCCTGAGCAAACGCGTCTTTTGTCAAGGAGTACAGTGGTGCCCAAACAACTCGAAACTGGAGTATTGTTGGTTTGCAATCAATCCCTGGAGATTTCAATTAAAAAGTACAAAGACGCAGCTGTCGGCCAAGTTGGTGATACAAACAAGAGACAGCTAATGAGAAATGCTTTGTTATCGGGAGCCAACATGGACGCCATGACGTCACGTGCAATCCAGCAATTTGCAAATCTCTCTAATTTTAAGCGCTTGTACTTATGCTTGCGTCAGGTCAGTTTTGATTCGTTTTTGTTATTAATATTTCAGGTGTTTATTGCATCAATTGAACAACAAATCGTACAAATCACTACCCGCCAGAAACTTGCAGCGTCTAAAGAAACGCTAACCGCTGAAGCTAACATCGCAGGCGCTCAATCTGCGAACAAAGATGATGAACGGGCAACGAATGTACAACAGAATCAAATTGATTTTGTCAAGAGTGATGAAGAAATTGTAGCATCGCTGCTTGATGGAATTGTAACTTCAGTTGCTGAGAAGATAGACACGATGCACGAAGCAATGGCTGAGTGCAAGGATATCTTTCCTCTCGCGAAACACAGACATGTACAGCGAGAAGAGAAAGAAGAAGAAGAAGAAGAAGAAGAAGAAGAAGAAGAAGAAGAAGAAGAAGGAGAAGAATTAGGAGGAGGAGGAGGAGGAGAAGGAGGAGAAGTAGAAGAAGACGAAGAAGGAGAAGAAGAAGAAGAAGAAGAAGAAGGAAAAGAAGGAGAAGGAAAAGCAGAAGAAGAAGAAGAAGAAGAAGAAGGAGAAGGAGAAGAAGAAGGAGAAGGAGAAGAAGAAGAAGAAGGAGAAGAAGAAGAAGAAGGAGGAAGAGAAGAAGAAGGAGGAAGAGAAGAAGGAGGAGGAAGAGAAGAAGGAGGAGGAAGAGAAGAAGGAGGAGATGATGATGAAAATGCTGGAATTATTTTGCTTGACGAAATAGAAGCCAAAATTGTCGATACAGATGAAGAGACAAAGAATGAGCAAGAGATTATAGCTTCAGTTTTGGCTGAAATTGTAACTTCAATTGCCAACAACGACACAGACGACACAACTACAGACTCAAATAATTTACTGAAAATTATTTCGACAGAAAACAAAACGTATTTGGAAGACAAAGAAATTGTTGCTGTTGCACTTGAAAACATAATAACTGCAATTGTTGACATCGCAGAAGCAAAATCTGTTAGCTCAAGTTCATCCATTGAAGTTCTTCCCACAGAACACGACAAAGCTGAATTGGAAAACAGAAAAGTGGTCGAAGAAATTGTCACTACAGTTGCAGGAGCGAGCTTGCCTGTTATTACGAGTACATTTAGAGCACAGAGGTTTTCCACAGAACACAAAACTGATTTGGAAGACAGAAAGCTTGTTCATACAACTTCGCTTGAAGAAATTATCACTACAGTTGCAGATATTCCAGAAGCAAGTTCGCCTTGTTTTGCAAGTAAATTTAGAGAAGTTATTTCAGCGCGCTCAGAACACAAAACTGACTTGGAAAGCAAAAAAGTAGTAGCTCGTTTGCTTGAAGAAATTGTGAATGATGCTGTTGACATTGTAGAAACTTGTGCTTGTAAAGCTAGAACTTGTCTTGAAGCTTCCTCAAGCAAACAAGTTGTACACGTAGGTTCTTTGCTTACTGAAGTTGTAGGCACCGCAGACGCCAAATTCAAACTGTGTAAATACAACGCCACTGTTGCTGCAAATGTTCAATCAAAGCAAAGTTATGAGGACGACAAACTAAAGGATGGAGGATTGTTAGCAGATGTGAATGAAGAAGCTGTACAAACTGTGCGTGAAGTTGTAGACGACAAATCTGAATTTGAAATGTTCAAAATGTCGACGAAGGATATTGTCAGAAATGATGATGCTGACAACCACAGGAATAGCAAAGTGGAGGAGAATTATACTGACATCACTGCGTATTTAGACTCTAGTGAAGGTATTAATAGTTTTAATGTTTTTTGAATCAACGATATCGATTCCATTTTACAGAAAAATCCAAGATGGCGGATCAGTGCATTTGACCATAAATCCATAATCCTTTGCGCGCATACAACACCATAGAAACTTTAGAACAGAGAGTTTTAAGAAGACCGTCAATATTTGCAGCTGCGATGAAGCTGTTACCACAGGCAGCCCAAGCAGGATATCAGTTAAGCATCCAGGAAAATGGAAAAATATGTATTTGACCAAAAATTGAAATAAAATGTTCTTACCTCATTTTATGATTATTTGGTTTCTGTGTGATTTTAGGCGGTTTTGTGGCATTTTTCGTAAATTTTTTTAACAAAAATGTTTTCCATTTTCCTGCATAACTAATGTCAACGTATCCAGCTTGGGCTGCCTGTACTGTTACGTGTCAGACAGTTTATATATGTGAGTAGTACTGATTTAGGTTCGCAAAGGATTACTGGGTAAGATGTACAGCCCGGAGCCATCTTGTTTAGTTCAAGTGTTTTGAGATGTAATATTTGTCTTTGTTTGCAGATGAGAGATCTTCCTTGTGCAACACCAGTTCTCATACGCGGAGTGAATCATCCGAAAGTATTTGTTTATGGTCACGTGACTCATACGTCACAAAATCAGGCGAGGAATCCTGGGGAGAGAAATCCCTTCAGAACCGAATGTCTGCGGATAGCCTGGGCACCAGTCAAATTTATACTGGTGCGTCTTCGATGTTAGCGAACAGCGGTAGTGATGTGACGTATGACGAAGATCAAAGCCAAGCAAAGAATACTAATATCGAATTCAGTGAACACCAAATCGAGGTAAACCTGTGCTTGCCAATCACCTTATTTGGAACGGAAATCCATATTTGGCATGAGACTATTGTTCTCCCAGCTTCGCGCCACTGATCACCAGTCTCCCCAAATGTATGACCCGTGCTTGTAGTTATTGATATAAGCCATTCGGTCTGTGGCAAATGTTGGAAGACTGGGTTCTAGTGTTTTGATTGGCTGAATTAGTTACAAGTTTTTCGAGGTGTTTGCCCTCGATGAAAGACTAGTGGAAATATCACTTGCCTGGATATTCAACGTTCTTTCTCCAGCACATTGGATAGGCTATACAGTTTTTAAATTGGAGATAATATTGTCACAATTTAACAACTGCTATCTCAATGGTTATAACACTTTTAAGTAACACCCAGTCTTCCAAGTATTCGTCAAAGACCGAAGCCAAAAAAAACAAAAAAAAACAAACAGACCGAAGCCATGCTTCTCATGCACTCAACAGGTTATCGCAACTGTGCTGTATGAAGTCAACATAATCCGCGAAGCTTCTGGCTGTGGCCCTGTTAGTACGTCCACTGTTATTAAGTTCTTGATGGCAAGAGACTTTGATGTCGAGAAGACAGTCACACTCTATAGAAATTATCAGGTACACTACAGCGACCCCAACCGTTTATTCTGACGCTATTGTCAAAAATATTAAGATATTATGCGCCGGTGTCACGGTGATTTCGCCCCCCAAAAAAATTGTCCTCCCCGGCGTCCTTTTAGATGAGCTTCCTGTGGTAGTCCTCGCGAGATATTACATTTGGGCTTCCCTGTGGTACTAATAATTCTGCAGGCTGATTTCTATCTTCTATGTCCAATTGTCCAATGCTTTTTTATTATTTCCGCGCGTCTTTTGTGATGGGCTTCCTGTGGAAGTCCTCGCGAGATATTATATTTGGGCTCCCTGTGGTACTAATAATTCTGGAGGCTGATTTCCATGTCCAATGCTTTTTTTCATGTTTTTCGCGCGTCTTTTCCAGTGACTATATAATGGCGAATCACGCAGAGTAAAAACTAAGCTTAATTTCTCTTTGTACAGACTCTACAGAATCTCTACTGTCCTTCTTCTTCGTCGCCATTAAGAAATCCCTTGAAGAGTGAGCTTGAGAGTGGTCGATTTATAATCTTGGTAAGACGGTAAATGAACACCCAGGACAGGGTGCGGGACAGGGCGCGGGACATGGCGCGGGACAGGGAGCGGGACAGGGTGCGGGACAAAGCTCGGCACAGGACGCGGGACAGGGCACGGGACAAGGCGCGGTAGCATAGCTGATGATATTGAAGTAACACTCCAATGACTCTGAACAAAGATTTCAAGTCGAGGCTATCGGGCCAGCACAAAATCTTGACCAGATAGCCTCGACTTGAAACCGTTGTTCAGAGTCATTGGAGTGTATCTTTAACAGAGTCGTTTTCGTATGAGTGTCCAAACATTCTGATTGGTTGAGCGATGATTTTGCGCGCTGTGATTGGTTGAATAGATGTCTTCGATTCCGTACCGTTACCGGAACTCCGTACCGTAGGTTTCCCACTCATACGAAAACGACTCTATCGGCTATTGCTGGTTTGCAAACAATCTCTGGGGATTTAAGGTACAAATACGCAGCGGCCAAGAGAAGCTAATGAGGAATGCTTTGTTATCGGGATCTAACATGCCGGCCGCCATGACGTCACGTGCAATCCAGCAATTGTTGACATTATTGAATGCATATTATAGGAAACACGTGACAAAGACAAGGTAGCTACCGCAATGTTTTCTGCACAGCGGTATTCTCCTGAAACAGACCATAATATTGTGTTACAAGGCATTTGTGTCCAGCTCGATGAAGTAATAAAAAGGTAAGAGTCAAAATTCTTCGCGTAACTTGCCGGCAATGACATGACCCAAGTCGCTCTAAGTAGGTTCCTCTCGTTGGCGACCAATCCCTCTAAAGCAGCTACCGTCCCCTTTTACCTCTTGTTTAACAGTTTTACGAGTCGTGCCGTATTTTGACGAGCCGTAGGCGAGTCAAAATACAAACAGACGAGTAAAAATATAGACTGAACATATAGAGTCGATTTCGTATGAGTGGGAAACCTACAGTACCGTGGGTCAGGTCTTCGTGTAGCTGCACAAAAGTCCTGGCTATTATTCTATTTGTCGTTCTATGTATTGTTTTTACATAAAAAAACAATAGTCAGGACAATTTGTGCAGCTACACGAAGACCTTGCCGTACCGTGACACTCAAATGGCTTCCTTTCTGAACCAATCAAAAAGCGTGCAGATGCATCTCATCCAATGAAACTCTTTCAAAACGGCACGGTACCGCAGCTTTCCTACACATACGAAAACGCCTCTAGTGGCCACTAACAACTAGCAAGAGTGGTCGTAAACAACTAAATATCTTCAGCAGCTTTCGAACTTCTGGGTTGGGTACCCTGTGGTAAGAAAATGGAAGAAGGAGGACTGGGACGCGATATTTTCCATCCTTGCTCCTCTCCTTCCCAGTCTTATCCCTTCAACTCTTGTCACAGGAAACCCATTACATATATTAAATAATGCATACTGAAGAAGCTATATTTTGGCTGTTTATTTCAGTGCATCATTTCCAAAGAATGGCCTTGTTCTTCTGTATGACTTCACGAGCACCACCTACAGAAACTGTGACCTGAAGCTATGCACAAAGATTCTGGCTCTCTTAAAGGTATGTGCCGGTGGTCGTGTTGGCGCCTGTGGGGGAGGATGAGGGAGAGAGAGAAGGTCTTCCCTTTTAATGGTCGGCCATGCTAATCTAACATTACTATAAACAAGTATGTAGAATGAAACTTTGTAGAAGTATGTAGAATGAAAAAAACCGGTAAAGACGGTAAATTTACTGACATTTCGGAAGTTAGTCCTTCAGTAAATTAAACGTTCTGAGCAACATTACTTTGTAATTCTTATTGATTGCGGCTCAGTTTATTGACGTACTATGACCATTAGTGACAAACCATTACGTTCTTTAGAAGCCTTTGTATGCATTAATTAGTCATGTGACACGTGTCACGTGATCAAACACGTGATAAATCACGTGATCGACCAATAAATAATTTCCAGGACGCTTATCTAGTGCAACTCAAGCCGATAAACCATTTCTTTTGAAGACATTGTGTGTACTCATTAGTCATGTGACACGTGATCAATCACGTGATCAATCACGTGATCAATCACGTGATCAATCACGTGATCAATCACGTGATCAATCACGTGATCAATTAAGACATATTTTCCAGGACGCTTATCCAGTGCAACTCAAGAAAATCTACATCATATCGCCTCCGTTTTGGTTCACGCCAACCATGCGAGTGCTTTCAGGTCTACTACGCGACAGGGTGCGCCAAGGGATTGAAATCGTCACTCCAGAACAACTTCTGCAAAGAATACCGAGATCGATCCTTCCCAAGAGTCTTGGCGGCACGCTACGTGTTAATCACGTGTCATGGATCAACCAATGCCTATTTGCGCACTCAAAACGCGCAGGGTCTGCCGGGAATGATAGCTGGCAAAATGGCCGGCGTCCATTGTTCGATGCCGAGTGTTTTCGTAACTCAGACTCGGACGACAAATTAACGGCGTGCCATGTCATCAGAAGCTTCTGAATGAAACTAATTATCGAGATTGACTATATTTGGGGACTAGACGTACGCAATAAGTGTTGGCATATTTACGATGATTGGCAATTTTTATTGTTTTAGATTCAGTATCTCAGTAATATTTCAACAGCTAAATTTGAAAATTAAAAAGGTTCAGTGCATAAACTTGAGTTTTTAGACTCATCTATGGTAGTTAAAAGCACGTATTTACAATATTACTATGGCGAAGCAACAAAATAAAATAGACTAATATTACATCATATGACGTCATTGCTTTATTCGTCGAGCTTTTGGCGGTGTGAAAACCTGTGGAATAACAAACGTTCAATCAATTACATAGACTACCTGTGGGCTACCTGTGGTACACTCTTAGAAGGATTGGACCTAGACTCGTTCCCAGGCTTTTCTCGTCTTCTCTCCAAAAGGGGGAGAGAGCCTGGAAGTGAGGTTGACTCGGATGCTTGAAACATTCCACGATAAAGATTATTTTAATAAGAAAATAAAATTTCGAAATACAAAAATGACAACCAGAGGAGGACGCACTGCCCAGAGGAGAACGGGTAGGTGTGTGTGTGTGGGGGTGGGGGTAAGTGTGTGTATGTGGGAGTGGGTGAGTGTGTTTTTGGCGTCCAGTGTTTTACATACCGTCTTTTGCCAGGTCTATGCATTACCCATGGCGGGGCGACATCTGTAGGAATTTTAAAATGACATGAATTGGTATCATTAGGAGAAACATTGCCGATAAATAGACTCCCTTTCATGATAGACCTGTGCTAGAGAACGCCACATTTAAAACAATCACATTTAAAACAATCACAAAATTATATATTTGATACTTTAAAAAAACGCTACTGGAAAATCTCTGGGTTACTACACTCACCGTCTTCCATGTTCTTATTAGTAGTACCAAAGTCTAAATATAGCAATAAAAATATATAAGATTTTTTCAAACTCATTAATAATTCATGAGGTCAAAAACATAGGAAAATGATCTATTGACCGGGAGAGACTGGAACATGAGTCAGCCAAGTCCCCCTCGGCCATAATGAAGCCAAGGTATCCCAGAATGGGTTGCGGGCTTACTTACAATCTGCCAGTGCGCGTTGATATTCCTCGTATTCGTTGTTTGGATCTGGAAATAATGAAAGGCAAAGACGTCACGTGACATTGGTTAACCAATCAGATAACGAGATTCTGATTGCTATGTTTATTTTTATTTTTGTAATTAGTTATAGTTAATGTAATGCGCACTTGATCATTTTATGAAAAGTGCGCAATATAAATTAATAAATTATTATTATTATTATTATGTTTTAATATTCTTTTCAGTACGTCACGTGACATTGGTTAACCAATCAGATAACGAGATTCTTATTGCTATGTTTTAATATTCTTTTCAGTTAAAATTAACAAATACTGATCTTCATTGTCAACGAGAATTAATTAAATTCCTGTTAGTTTGTAGTTAGTCTCCTTCGCAGCTGCTTTTAGTCTCGTTCCGCAGACTAGTTTGG
The DNA here is from genome assembly GCA_033675265.1 of Actinostola sp. cb2023. Lineage (NCBI taxonomy): Eukaryota > Metazoa > Cnidaria > Anthozoa > Actiniaria > Actinostolidae > Actinostola > Actinostola sp. cb2023. The sequence continues at coordinate 82,146 of JAUJYZ010000466.1, read as the reverse complement.
AGTAGAACTTTGTACTTTGGCTTTGTAAACGCACAGCCAGTGAAATTCATTCAGTTTTTATTCAAATCGATAAAAACCGTGGGCGTATCCCCACTGCATTGTGGGTAACCGCACTCAAGTACCGACTCACATATTTCAAATAAAACGACACAAAAGGTACTTGACGGGAAGCACACAAACGCTATAACTGATTTTGATCTTCGGTAAGGTCATCAACGTAAAGTCCCACAAGCGTTAGCTATCGAGTTTTGCCCTGACATATATAAGTAGTTTGAGCGGAAGATGATATTTTTAGGGCTGGATCGGTTTCGCTTTAATAGTCTATTTTGACAAATTTGACAACACTTGAATTTGTCGTTTGGGTTCGAAAAGTTCGTTAAACAATATTGTGTTTGGCGGCGTTGCATGGCTGAGTACTAGATATACTCAATTCATCGTACAGGCGTATAACTTTTCTCTTCAAAACACCTGGCCTGTTCGGCTAACCTTGGCGAGTATAATCGAGAGATTTTTATTTTAGAAAGATGTGGAAAAACATCGAAAAAGTGTTTAAATTATGTTGTATATTAATATTAGCGGGCTCTGAAGACTAACGAAGCGAGGAGCCCCACGGCTTAATCATCCCTAACAAAACAAACTAGATATAATAATGTGTTTTCAACTAATACAATAATTACAGGTGAAAGCGAGTCTACTAATACCATTTCGCTGTGTTAGCTAAAGTTACGAAGAAACTTTGTTGTTTATTTTTGTCTTCTAATAATGTTTCTTTAACAAATCCGTGAATAATTTTAGTGACACGCTCAGTATCAGGTCAATTGTCACTCAAGCCAAACTCAACGGTCAAGCTATAATGGAGTTTGTCATGAGTATGCTATATCCATGCCGACAAAAGTTCAACGAACAAAGCTCTAGCTCTCTCTAGTTCATTCCTAACGACAATGAATGATTATTTTACAGCTGTAAATTGAAAACAAAAGCAAATATCTGTATTGTAAAATATGACAAATCAGACAAATTTGACACTGAGTTCGCGTGTGCCATACCGCTTTTGAAGAGCCTTTCGCTTTCAGCTAACGAAGCCACCATCATTAACACCAAACATAGACACAGTATTTTAGATTGCATTCTTCCTTTTTGCACACCTGTCAACAGCAAAAACAAAATAATAACACTTAATTTCAGTTATAATACAATAATACTGAAAGTACAAACATTTTTCAGAAATAAATACATTATTTATTTGAAATTGTATTCATTACACTGACGCGCGCGGCGCACCGTTCATGCGACTGGCTGTCTCTAACTTTGAGGGTGAGTAGCGTCATATGGGTGCTGCAGTATTGAGGATATTTTCTATTTTATTCGCCCAAAAAGAGATGAAATCCCACTAAAATCTGCTTGTTTTCGAGCGAACTAGTTCGTGTCACACTTCAGCGGAAGCCCTAATGAGTTGGATAGGCTTCGTTGATTAAATTTAACCCAGTGAAATGAAGGATGGGAGTATTTGTAGTTATATTTACATGAAATTAAGGAAGCTTTCGATAACTGAAAACTTTTCAAAAACAGATGAGTTCAAGTGACATTACAAACAACATATACGTTTAACGAAATTCTTTAGAAAGTAAATAAAAAAGATCTTTCTTCAAATAAACGATGCATACAATTTCAGTTACAAATTGCACACTGGAGCCTACAGAAATAATCCATCCAGATTAAGTCAACTTGAGCAAAAATCAACTGTTATGTGTTGGTACATTCTTTTGGCTTATGGCCTTCGAAATAGCTTAATAATCTACTAGAGAAAATTAGTTTTTGAAAATACCTGTTTTCAGCGTTCTTTTCTGTTGTTCGACTTCACTACAACTAAAGTCCGTTGGCAAAACGCCGTTAAATTTAGGCTTGTTTTCCATGACGTCATCCTCGCCTCCTATTGGTCAGTTTCCGCTCCAGAGAATTCCGTCGCTGTCCTTTCCTTATTTAGGAGTCTTTGATTGTTTTGAGTTTATAAATAATGCATTGCGGGGGAGCATTTGTGACGTAAGAGATAGAAAACCAGCCAATCAGCGAGCGAGAATTTCACTTCCTATCTTTGTAAAGCTTTTTGTGTGTGCGTATTTCGTGCTATCAAGTTATTCTAGCGTGAAGCATGTTTATTCGTAATTTCAGCTGCCGTTGATCAAGGTAATTAGTATCCAATGTGGTCATAACTTATTAAGGTAAAAGTTGAGGTTGTCTGTTTATCAATTTGGCATGAAACATTGAGTTGTATGGTCGGTATTAAAATACATTGTGTTTTTGAACTCGCCTCCAAAAGAAATGGTTTTCTATCCAATCAGTCTGAACCCTCCGTGCGGTTAATCAATCTATAGGAATCGAACAAAAGTTGAATAGAAAGATCTAGATTGATCTAGAATAAACTACCGTAGTCAGATAGCCGAGACAGGAACGAAGGAGTCTCAGCCTTCCTGTATAGCCTTAGATTGGGTCGACAATGAGCCATGCAATTCCTGATTAAATAAGCCAGTGTCATAGAACAATGTATGCTTTCGTTCAGACTTAGAACATCACGGTATCCTCAAAAATCTACCAAAGTCAGTGAAATTCAAGCCGCATACGGTCTCAAAACTGACACGCAAAAGTGCAGTCAATTTTGAGTAAGAGCATTTTCCCGCAGCCCAGTTTCTACTGGTCGACCACGTAACTCATTAGGGACCGGACTGATACCGTGTGGAGAGGGTGGGATTTTGCGGTAGTCAAACGACTAAATGATTGTTCGAAAATAGCTCAGTTTAGAAAAAAAACTCAAAAAGGGGGAGTTCCATGGATATGTACGACATGCTGTAGAAGTAGAGTCAGCCACAAAACTAGAGTGCAAACGGAGTGACTCCGGCTCTAAATTTCTACACAGAATTTCAGTTTATCACCGAAGAATAGTTCAAGTTAAATTGACAGACTGATACGTTTGTTGGAGAACCGAATGTAAAAAATGTGAGTGAACGGAATGAATGAATGAATGGATGGATGGATGGATGGATGGATGGATGGATGGATAGATAGATGGATTGATGGATAATGAATGGATGAATGAATGAATGGATGCACTATGTATGGATAGTTACTATTAGATCTAAGTCTAACTAGATGAATGAATGAATGGATGGATGAATGAATGAATGAACGAACGAACGAGCGAACGAATGAACGAAACAATTGCAACGGCAACCGGGGATATTAATCACAGAACTCCGGAACTGTAACCTCAGCCGGCGTCTTGCGGATATCTATACTATTGTGAAATACCTTTGACATTTCAATTTCCGTACTTTATAATAATAATCATGTTTGAAATATTACGTCCAAATTATGAAAACATGAGAAACATTTGGCTGAAATATATTGAAAAATAAAGAACAAAATATCGTAAAAAAAAATGTTAAGAATTTGAAACATCTCAGTCAATGCATCGAACCAGAAAGCCCGTTTTCGTTCAAGTGAAAATTTACCAAGTTAGGTTAAAATAATAGCGGTATAATAGAGTGATTGCAATAAACCCGTGAAATAAAAATTAGATGTTAGTGTGTATAATAGTCAAATAGTCATAAAAGAAAACAATGGAAATACGATCTACTAGTGTCTAAAACTAGCTATTTCACGGGTTTATTGCAATCACTCTACAAGGGAATGTGAACTATCTAAACGGAGTTTTAAACCAAGGAAAAGAATTATACATAGTCAGTTTGCCAGTCGTGTCGTTTTTATACACCTATTTTAAAAAACCTTGACAACGGGCGATCAGTGAAATGGATGATATGCGGATCAAGTCGAATTATGGGAAACTGAGGGTCTTTCGTTTATAGTAACATGTGAAATTCATTCATTCGACCTCAAGCTTGGAATCACGCTTGGTGTCAGTAGAACGAGTCTGGCGGAGGTTAACGTGAATTTTCAGAATGTTCAAAAGTTTCAGATCATCCAATTCAGATCGACCATTGTCAACGTTTTTTGAAATAGGTGTTAACATTAAATTTTCGCGTGACTTGAACTGCCATGGACCCCTAAGGTGAAGCAAATCTCATTTCCACCACCGAACAATCCCCAACTGTCCTCGAACGGTTTTCTCATGTTGAGATATTTTTCACTCAAATACTTACTGATAGCATTCTAAAAAACGTAATTTGGGTTCAATACTTGTTTTAATATATCAGAGAGTGGACTGTTTAGGTTTCTATAAACGATAAATAAGTATACACATGCAGTCATTCTCGAAAAGGTTGTCCAGATGAAAAGACTACAATACTACGATAAAGTCACGTGATTCGTTGTTTTCAATTTCTGCGCGCGGAACTGCGAGTTGATACCAGCGTCATTACATTCAGTTCTCACAATGCCGTGTACTTTTGCATCTCAAATTGAAATTCCATGCGAGGAAATTGAATACATAATGAATCACGTGACTGTATTGTAGTATTGTAGTCTTTTCATCTGGACAACCTTTTTGAGAATGACTGTATGTTATCTGAATGTGGAGTCTAGACAGGAAAACGACTCGAAATAAAACGAGAAGTTCAAAGTTTGGAATTAACTGGTTATACTGTGTAATCATAAAGCTAAATATCTGATAAAAATGCCTGACGCAAGTAATTATTTTAAAACGTCACCTAAATGCACTGAGTAGGCGTACAAGTAGGCGTAGCCTGAGTATCAGGCAAAGGGGGAAGGAGGGAGGAGGGGGAAGGAGGGGGAAGGCGAGGTGCTTCGAACCGATAAAAATATATAAAAATCGAGTTTCATGATAAAGCAATTGTATAAAGGTTGTCTCTACTGGTGTATTGTGCATTCCGATATTAAAATTCATTCTGTATTTTTACAATGGTGTATTTTGTTTATTATTATTATTATTATTATTATTATTATTATTATTATTATTATTATTATTATTATTATTATTATTATTATTATTATTATTATTATTATTATTATTATTATTGTTTAGCCTGGTTTTGTTTATTAGATGCAATTATTAATTCTGTCTGCCGGTATATCAGTCACAAGATAATTCAATTTTCATAACTCGCACGCTTTCTCATTTGAGTGTCAGTCAGTTACACCGAGCAAGATCCAAAATATTTCAACTCTACATTATTAGTTGACTGTTATTGCAAACTATTATTATATATTCACAATTACCATTTTGAAATGACTGTTATTCAGACGCAGATGTTTGGACTGAGAGATGAGTCGAGTGTTTTGTTAATTAAACAAAGACGAAAAAAACTTCTCTCTAATTATAACACGCTTTGTGGGCATATTTGCTTGTGAGCCGAGTTCTGGGGTGCTTACCATTTACTCGGAAAAACCGGAAATTCCGGTTGGAAAAACAAATGGTATGTGTCATTCCGATCGGAAAGTTTCGGAAAACTCGGTCTAGCGATTGAGGTAATCCACTTTTCCCGCTCTTTTCGGTTTTTCCGTGGACGCGTGTACCATTAGACCGAGTTTTCCGGAATTTTCCGATCGGAATGACACAAACCTTTTTTTTTCAAACCGGAATTTCCGATTTTTCCGAGTAAATGGTAAGTACCCCTGGTCGAAGTAGGATGATATATGATTAATTAATAGTACATTTAGGTTGAATAGACCGACAAGTTGATCATGAAAATTAAAAACCAAATTGTAAAGACTTAGCAGTGTACTTTAGTGGAAATGTGAGACAATTAATTATTTAGATTATCAATGTAGTAATGCTCACCGAAACTGAACTTTTAGCAGTAAATTTGGTTCAGTAACTATAAGAATATGTTAAAAAACTCTAGTGAGAAAGCGTTGGTGGTGGTTTTGGGAAAATCTGCAGTTTAAAATCACCATCAAAGACATCAAAACAAGAGCTCATTCTCAAAACGATTTTTAATTATTGAGTGGTTATGATAACATTGTTGTAACTTCCAGTATCCCTAAACTAAGGATTAATAAAGTCCTAAATGAATATTGCAGGCTGTTTTCGCTTGCAGAATGAGAATTGAAGCTATCCAGGGCGATAACGAGTAACTGCGATACGCACAAATATATAAATGTGTAATAAATGAAACGCCATCGTCGACGCCATTATTGATCGACTGGGGAAAACAGGCGCTCTTCAAACAGTTGGAAATTCATTGGAAATTCTTTGGAATTGAAAATTTCCAACGAATTTCCAACGAATTTCCAACGAATTTTCAATGAGTTTCTAATGAATTTCCAACGAATTTCCAACGAATTTCCAATGAATTTCCAAAGAATTTCCAATGAATTTCCAAAGAATTTCCAAAGAATTTCCAAAGAATTTCCAAAGAATTTCCAATGAATTTCCAATGAATTCCCAATGAATTCCCAATGAATTTCCAAAGAATTTCCAAGGTTTTGAAAAGCGTGTTTTTTTCGTTGATAAAGCGGGAATATAATAAAAGTCCTAATTAATTAGTTTTATTTGAGAAAATTTGAGGCAAATTTGGAGGTAAGCCCGACGGCCAAGAAGAGAGACTTCCTAATTTGTTATAGCATCATCATATCGAACTGGAATTATCATATCAACGTAATTAAGAACTGACTTAAATTAAGGACGTTCGCGGGCAAAAAAACTAAACATGTTTTTTCCCTGAAACTTCGTATGGTGAAATAAGATCATTATAGAAGCTAAATGAGCAAATAAAAAATGGGGGTCACCGACTTCGCTATGGAGCCAGATTTCTTCAAAGTATACCCTTTTTCTGATCGAAATTACGTGCGTTAAATCCACGGAAAGTCGAGAATGACAGGTAATTTTTTGTAGAAAAACTAAACGGATTGCTAAAATTTTCCTCAAATAGCTATCTAAGAGTGTATAGAATAAGATTATGTACAAAGATTTGTGAATATATAGAAACAACCTGTAGTTTTTGGCTCATATGTACAGTCACCATGCCACGTAGCCATCGACGACTCTTTGGCGTGAAGGTAGGTTGAAGTTTTCATCTAAATTCGTGTTTTTATCAAAATCTAAACATGTTTTTTTCTTTAAATTTGGTACATGGGCTTTTATGATTCTTTGTAAAATCACAAAATAAAAAATGGGGGTCACCGGTATCGTTCTCGAGATATTAGCCGATGAAAATCGTCTACGTAACATGCGTGACTGGCTGCCATCTTGGACGTGAGGAAAGAGGACTGGACCGAGATGATTCGAACCTTGATTTTATGCGCAGAAAAGATGCGCGTGAACAATGCGCGCGAACGTCCTTAATTAAGATGAAAGCTTTCTTAACTACATATCGTGGACTGAAACGTGGACCGTGGATGTTTCTCGAAAACACCGACATTTAATTAATCTTAATCTCATTCTCATTCATTTTTCCAAATTTATAGCCTATCGATATCATCATTGTAATTTTGACAATTTAAAACATCTGTAAGCTCGTGTTCAATTCAATAACTTCTCTGTTTAAAAACAGAGATCTTTTAATAATTAATACTCGCACATGTTGAAGTTTTGTCAGTTTGTTCATTGTTATGACTTTCTGCTCTGCATGCCATCTGATGCCCTGAGGCGAGCGTACAATTACAAATTGTATAAGGAGGTCGGGAAGGGATTGTGTGTAATCTTGAGGCAGTAATTGGGTGCACTTCATTGTACAGGAGACAATTAAACGTTATCTATGTTATTAGTATGGATTTGTATGGTATAAAAGTGAGCTCGTTTTCGTCGTAAAACGTTCGTCTTCTCTCTCTCTCTTTCTCTTCCGTCTTTTTGTCTCTCTTCCATCCTCTCTCTCTCTCCCTCCCTCCTTCTCTTTCTGTCTCTCTTTCGTCCTTTTTCTCCCTTCCTTCCTCTCTTTCTGTCTCTCTTTCGTACTTTCTTAGGTTTCTTAAAGGAGCACTGTCACGACTCGCGCATGCGCGATTCTTTGATTCAATCTTGAAATCGTTGTCCAACGTTTTGAAGAGACGCGAAGAAAATTCAGTGTGTCCATATATCGAATGATATCATTGCAATCCTTGCACTCTAGAAGATTATACTTGTTCATTTAGACTGATTGTTATTTCGTCTTTCAAGTAGTTCTATTTGGTTTGAAGTCCAAGTTTATACGTTTTTAATCGGTGTGAACTATAATAACTTCTCATGGCGGACGCCGGGAAGGTAGAGGACGACAACGAATGTCCGTTTTTGAAAGCACATAGAAAATCTACAAAGACGCCATTGTTTTCTTTAGGGAACTCGCGCATGCGCAGACGTCATCCACAATTCTTACCACAGGGAACCCATATATAGTAAAATCAATTTCATCACTTCCGGTAGTTATCCCCTCTGTTCAAAATCCCACTTTACTTAGTTTCTAGTTTCTAGTTCTGCCCTTCGGCCCGGCTGTCAGCCTGAGAAAGTTTACTGATACTACATTGGCTGAACCCAGGAGCCCATAAGTCTGCCTGAACCCTGTTATTCCGACCACCAACGGCCACCCCTACTCCCCCCCCCAAAAAAACACAACTCTGGCCGTACTGACAAGGTGAACGTAAAAAGAGTGTATGATTAAGTTAATTTTCTTTGTTCCAAGATAAAATTGCCATAGCAACAGGGTGGCCGTATTGATGGGGAGTGGCTGTGTTCCACTATGAAATACAAGAAAGGCTGATACTACGTAGAAATAAAAAGCTTAACACAACACCAACATGATAGAGCAAGAGAGAGCCAAGATTTGCAACCGTAGACAACTGTTTCGTCCTTTTGGGACTCATCAGTACGGTGTAGCGAGCAACAAACGCCAACTTAGAAAGCCAACGTATGTTACTTGCGCAACGACTCTGAAACTCAATCCAGCTCAAATTTAGAAGCCCGCCGATTGGCTCGCCGATTGGATTACAGTCGAGAGGTTCCAACTGTAGTGATTTGACTTATTGGAAACTTTTGGTAGAGCCGGATTGTACAATAAACCCGTGAAATAAAAATTGAATGTTAGTGTGTAAGGCCTAGTTCAGACGTCGTGCTAATCATGAGCCGTTCTCATTTCAAACAATAGATAATGAGGTGGCTTCTTTTGAAATAATTAAGAACGGCTCTTGGAAAGTACGGCGTTTGAACTAGGCCTTAATAAACACAAAAGAAAACAATGGAAATAAAGTCTACTAGTGTCTATTAGTCTACTAACTATTTCACGGGTTTATTGCAATCACTCTATTTGGAAAACTGGTCGCTTAGGAGAGGTGGTCGGTTACGGGAGTGGTAGCAATCGGAGGTTCAACTGTATGCATGTCATTTCAGCCGCATTCCCTGTTACTATACAACATCGCATTTCACAAAACATCTCTAGTTTACTTGTGTCTTTATTTTCGATTAGTTTTGATTTTGATGCGACAAATAAATACTGAATAACTGTTGTTACATTAACGTAAACACGTGAACAGATTCAAGCTCTGTTCCATTTATTATTGGTGTCGAGTTGTGATTGTGTCCATCCATGTTTAGAATGCTTCGTCTCGTTCAAGAAGGGCGCCGCTAAAAATGAGAAAAAAGTATAATATTTAAACCTTTTTTCAATACTTCAAAGACACAATTAACTCTCATCCTTGGGAACCCAAGGGGTATATTCTGTCGCTCGTTACTCGCTCCCAGAGAAATACCCCTGGGAACGAAGTCTGTTGGAACTTGTTCCGGTAGTCAACATTCAAAATGGCGGCGTCCTACAAACCAGAATATACTTGATACTGATTGGTCGGCCTTCCTCGGTCGACCAATCAGAAACGAGAGTAATTTTGACTCCCGGAACAAGTTCCAACAGATTTCGTTCCCAGGGGTATTTCTCTGGGAGCGAGTAACGAGCGACAGAATATACCCCTGGGTTCCCGAGAATGAATTGACTCACTGTATATCTTGTATTAATTTAAAGCGATTTCAATGTTGATGTTTAGCGCTAACTTAGAGAAACTTTTCCTCATTTTCGACTAGGATGGAGTTGGATTACAAACTAGCATTCCTGCAAGGCATCGCGGGAATGCTATGATTATAATTATATCCTTACCGTTTTCTTCCTGGTCTGAGTAAGGCAAATGGTGGTGCTTCTGCATGAGAGAAAAACGGTTTAAATCAGTTTTATCTACATACAGTCGAACCTCTCTTTAACCGACCACTCAATATGGTCGCTTACGAGAGGTTTAGGAAAAACGGGATTTCCAGATAGGTCGCTTCTAAAGGGGAGGTGGTCGCTCACAAGAGGTAGTATTTACAGTGTTTAAACACGTGGCTCGACTTCATAAACAAAATAGTACTACTACTCACCAAAATTTTCTTGGACGTCGAATTCTGTATAATAAAATATATAAAAAGGAATAAATTTAGCTGTCTTGACTGAAATACACCTTTCAGTTAATTAAAGACATACAGAAGCACTTCCGCTTGAAGCATTGGTTTCACTTCCGTCATGCGCACAACGCACATCAAAATGGATCGATCACGTGATCACTACAGGTTCAGGTTTTTGATGATTGAATAGGTGGAGGCTACATGGGATGCCTCAAAAGGACCTCATTAATATAAAACAATAGAACGATGCAGTAACACAATAGATTCGTTCTATTGTTTGGTCGGCCAAGGGCGGTTTGGGTTATGGAAACAAGCCTTTACCGATTGAATAGACCTTTTTACCGATACGGCGGCCATCTTGAATTTTGGAGAAATTATGGGATGCCCAGGGTGCAAGCTAGTAACCATTTGGCCATGAAAAACTACGAAAAGGCCTAATTTAAAGCAAATTGAATGAATTTGTACAAAATTATACAACAATACACAACAGATGTAGAGAGTAGGTCATGCAACACTATGGCTAGAGTGACATAGAAAAATAATATATTGACGCGACTCCACTCTCTACAGTTTTTGGGTCATTTGCACCCTGAGCATCCCATAATGTTCTAGCCAAAACAATAGAATCCAAAATGGCCGCCGTATCGGTAAAAAGGTCTATTCAGATAGTATCCTAAACATGCTAAATATTGTCCTAATTTAGCGTCCTGCGAGCTTTTTCCCCAGCAAAAACGATCTCAACAGTTGCAGGAATATGTGGAGAGTATGTCTGTAATGAAAGTTTAATTCAAGGCGTGAAGGAATTCCATATTTTTGGCGGAATAAATTGAAGTTATTCTCAGCAATGAACAGCTTTGCAACTTTGGATTATGTGCTGCAGGTAAGCCTTCTTTTCGTGTGACAGAATCGTCGAAATGTCCAGCTTTTTATTGTTGAGTCACGGTGAGTTTTCATTCGATTTGTCTCAGCTCTCAGTCATGTGAAAATATTGAACAAAATGATATAATTTTAATATTTAACACCGATAAACACTTTCGTTCACTTGTCTGTATTGTAAAGCCTGGCCCTCACTAGCGACAAACAACATACACAGACGTCTCAGGACACCATTTATGCAATAGGTGTGACAAAAGACAAGCACTGTTAATGAGCAATGTATTACTGAGTCTGCGTATGTTGCTTTTGCCGTCGGGGTATGCTTACGTCACAAGTGAGGACCAGGCTTCATTTATAGACACGAAATAATTCAGTCAAATGTTGTCTTCAAACTTCTGTGAATGCTTACATACGGGAGCTAGCAATTCGTTAAACACATTCTTAAACACATTCGTGTACATGTACTTACGTTTTTTGCCGGGTCTCGGGCGATAATCTATAAAGAAGAACACAAATATATTGGTAATGGTATATCTCTGGGCATACAGCTTAATGATGAACATAAATGTACTACTTATTCGACTCTCACTTTCATGCACCATGCAACGACTGCAATGCTATATACAATTTCAACCATTTCAATCACATCCTCGGAAATCCTGGGTGTAATAATGTTACTTACCGTTTGAAGATTGAGATCGCAATTCATCGTCTGCAAAAGGAGAAAAAAAAATTTGTGCTTCCTTTTCGAAGAATATTAGACAACGAATCAGTAAAATAAGAAGGAAAAGGAGAAGGAGAAGGAGAAGGAGAAGGAGAAGGAGAAGGAGAAGGAGAAGGAGAAGGAGAAGGAGAAGGAGAAGGGAGGAACAACAGCAATAACAAGAAGAGAAGAGGAGAAAAAAGAAGAGAAGGAGAAGCAACACCAACAGAATATGAGATGGCACTAGGACGAGTAGAAAGAGGAGGACGAAGGATAACTACACTAAAAACGGTTTATATATTGATGACTTGTCTACAGGGTATAACTAACTATACATTCATCAAGTACTAAAAAGACAGAAACAAGCCACATGGAACAAATAAAACCGGCTTAGATTACAACAACATGACAAGCTTGACATGTGAGTGAACTGAATTAAACGATTTACCTGATCGCCATGATCGACTTTCTACGCAGAAAACCAACGCCACCAGTACTAAAGTAATGCATAACATTTTCATCGCCATTGTTTGAACGTCTGTTGGTTTTACAGTGAACCTGAGGAAAGTAAAACGACGGCGAATTTGTCATTTACAAGTACCATGTTTCGAAGTTATTTTTGGATTCACACTTTGAAAAAATATCCACTTAGAGTAGTGATAGTGCTAGATTTAGATTAGATGTTATTCCATTTACACCATTTTTTTACAATATTAATACATAAGGTAGACTGATTTTTTGCAGATAGTTAGGTGTTGGCATACCTGAAAATAGTTTGTAGACTAATATAATCAGAGTCAGGTACCCCAGTACAATGAAAGGAAATTACAAATATCTCTGAATTTTGGTCATAAAATATTTACTAAATTTATATACTGAATACAATAAATAGCAATAAATGACTTAAGATGTGTAAATAGAAGAAGAAGAACAACAAACAAACAAACAAACACACACACAAACACACACATACAAAGAGAAAAAGAAGAAGAATAGTAGGGGAATGGAATAACAAATGGAGAAGTATATACTGATTATATAGAAAAAAGATAGGAAAATAGGAGGAGAAAGCCTAGTAATTATTAATTGAAGAATCGGTTGTTTAAATTTTTCTTTGAAACATTAGATTTACTTGATTCAGAAATGGAAGTCCAGACTTTAAAACCATTGAATCTTAGGTTAAATTTGTCATAATTTGTACGTATTTTTGGTAGAGAAAAAGATGTCCTGGAGGCTAATCTAGTATTATAGGAATGAATTTTTGAAATTGGAGTAAAAATAAATTTATCTGAAGGCAGATAATTAGTATGGAAATCAAACAAGAATAAGACGATGGGTCTGGAACCCGAAAGCTCGGAATAAATCCGTCAAAAAATAGCGTAGATGAAGCTTATTTTCTTGAATTTTAAGAACAAAGCTGTTTCGATAGATCAGATATTTTGAGTAAGAGTAAGCTTTTCAATAATGGACTAGAATTAATGAGCATCAATTATTAGTAATTAATTAAACGGGGCTGCCTATGAAACGAAAAAAACAGACCCCGTTTTCATTTGCTTCTACGATAGTTTAGTATTTGCTTGTTTACATGACGTTAATAAAAAGTGAATTGAGCTTCAGGAACAATTTTTATTTCGCGCTCGAATTTGGGCATTTTGTGTTTCAAAGTGCGACAATTTTCGCTCGGTCAAACTATAGAAATGTGACGTCAAGAGTTGTGCAAACAAAGGCGACACAACCTCTTGACGTCACCGAGCCATTGTCAAGGGCCCAGTCTCTTGTCGCACATTTTGGCTGAAAATTAAAATTTTCGAACCGCGAAAAGAAAATGTTCGCACACTCAAAGTCGACATTTAAATACAGCAAATGTTCAGAGAAAGAACAAACAACAATAATGTACAATAAAACAAGGATCGACATTTTCGTTTCATAGGTACTTTAAGCCAAAGTGAGAAGAAAAAATTATTGAAAGAAGAAGTCGGAAAAGAAGAAGAGGAGTTCAACAACGCGAACAATGACAACAAGAGACAAGAGTGGCCAGTGGACGACAAGAGAAGTAGAAGCACCATGCACTGAGTAGAAGCAGAAACGAATGAAAAAGAAGCCAGACATGACAACTGAACAACGCTGACAACAACTGACAAAAACAACAATAAAGAAACTGTTAAGACCTGTAGATGCAGCCGCCGAAGAATCGATAACAACAACTCAGTTTAACTAGAATAAAAATAACCACAATAATAATATTCTCATTCCGCTGTGAACTGAATGTACAGGAGTCTTGTGAATAGCAGAGGAAAGGGAATTGAATTCAGAAGGTTGATTAAAACGTCGATCGAAGATGAAGAAGAAGAAGAGGAAGAAGAAGAAGAAGAAGAAGAAGAAAAAGAAGGGAAGATGAATAGGCAGAAGTAGAAGTTGTAGTAGTAGAAGACGAAGAAGTGAAGACGAAGAAGAAGAGGCAGAAGTATAGAAGTTGCATGTAGTCAGTAGAAGACGAAGAAGAAGACGATCACTAGTGAAGAGAAGAAGAAGAAGAAGACTGAGAAGAAGAAGACTGAGAAGAAGAAGAAGAAGAAGAAGAAGTAGAAGAAGAGAACTATGAATATAAAGAAGAATCCAGTAGAAGAAGTTGTAGTAATATATAGAAGAAGAAGAAGAAGAAGAAGAAGAAGAAGAAGAAGAAGAAGAAGAAGAAGAAGAAGAAGAAGAAGAACTTAGAAGAAGGAGAAAATATTAAAAAGGAAGACAAAAGAGAATTAAGGAAAAAACTTAACTGATGATCTGAAAATTACCGTGTTACCGTACCGTGTGTCACTTCAAATTGGATATTGATCAGCGTTCCTCACTCCCAACAACGATGCTCAACTACAAGTGCGGATAAATCTTCCTAAGTCTTCTTTTAAGAGGTGCGTTACAGCAACCGGACATGGCATTAGCGTAATGATTCTTCTTAATGAAGCCGCAATAACCACGATTAAAAGCGAAGAGACACTCAAAAAGAACCGAGGAAAATTTGCTTTTAATAACGACAACGGTAAGATAAAAGAAGTTCTCACACGCTTCCATGCAAATTCCTTCCAGCACAATTTCAAATTCGCATAAACCTTCAAGCTATGTTTTCTAACGCCATCAGTCGCCAGTAAATACAATTGTGAAATCATTATAGAGAGTACAAATAAACTTCCGCGAATGGAACCGTTTCTTGACAAAACCGGCATTTTCACATCCTTTGCCGATGGACAAATTTCCTCGCAAAATGATTGTATAATTGCTATATGTAATACCTACCAGAGTGCTATATACCTTTTGTGACTGATTTCTAGCCTTGGCTCAAAAAAAATAATCTACAAATTATTCTTAATGTGATGTTGCAATACCACAAAATCTAATAATGTGAGTTTAATACATTAAATTTAAAATTTGATCAATAAAATGAACGCTTCATGCCGTTTATTACACAAATGAAGAGTAAAAAGTAATTTAGAAAGTAAATTTGGAGTAAAAAGTTAATTTTAAAATATGGTTGTTTCCTTTTATTAAAATAATTATTGAAGCGAACCGTTCGGGTTGATAAGGTCCGTAAGGACGAAACATGTTCCCATTTTATGATGACTTTGCTGTGCGTAAAGATATACTAAAGGTTTAGAACCTATCACATAAACAACGACAAGACTTTCAGCAATGGGGCGATCTCTTTGGGGTAATTTAATCATCTAGAGTTTTGACACAACAGAAAATATGCATCACTGGGTCCCATCCCATCAAAATCGCGCGCAACTTCTAAAAGACGCTCTCAAAGAAGATTTTGTAATCGTAATTGTCGTTATAGTTCAGTGTTGTCGAGACAGCGGAAATGAGTAGAAAACGCATCTGAAAAGATGGAATTTAAAAATGCTTTGCCTTAATTATTGTCTGTGTATAGTATAGAAGTTTTTTTTCGCGCCGCCAAAAAACGACAAATCTTCCCGCGCGCGGCCTAGAAAAACGCTTGCTACGCAGGCTAGTTCTAGAAAGGTCTCAACTTAAATTAAACAGTAATTATTACTAGCCTTGTACTAAACAAATACCTTATAATGTCGATTAATTGAGTTCTTGATTATAAAAAAAAACAAGCTAAAACGCACTCGCTATATCCAACCCTTTGATGTTCATGACCACAGAATGCTAGAATCTACCCTGTTCCCAGAGGCACTGGCCTACACTCTCCCTTACCGGACTTTTGAGCCTCCGGGACCAGGGTAGCTAGAATCTAGTACAGGAAACGGTTTCAACCATTTTGCCCGTTATTGAAAAGTTGATTTTGTTCACGGCGGAAAATGCCTTAGGGATTGTTACGGTGTTATACTCACGTTATACAAATAATAATGATAATGATAATAAAGGATTTATATATAGCGCGACTTCCCTTTAGCTCAATAGCGCTTGACACTGTTATAGAAGAGTGGCTGACTAAAAAACTCCTCTAAATTATATACAAATTATTGAAAGAATAAAAAATATATTTTTTAGAATAAACTAAATAAATGTCTGAGTAAATTTTTTTATTACATCGACTTTACTGATAAAGATGGCGGCTGTACGGTAATTTATCAAACAGACAGACAGACAGATGGACAGACGGACAGACAGACAGACGGACAGACGGACGGAGAGACAGACAGACAGACAGACAGACGAACGAACGGACAGATGGACAGACGGACAGACAGACAAACAAACGGACAGACAGACGATTGGACGGACAGATGCAAATAGAAAACAGACAGACGAGACAAAACAAGATTCGAATTGTTTATCGTATAACTGAATATTGATCAAGGGCTAAAATTTCCTTAATTTTAGCGTTTATTTCTCTCTTCGATGACTAAACTCTCCTCTCGAATTCTGACCTTCACAGGTGTGCTTTATAGAGCTAAGGTTGCAATACCTGAAGCGTGATTGATCAAGAAAGCAAATCCTGAATTGGTACAGATTTATAATAATAATAATAATATAATAATTTATTACTTATATAGCGCCTTATCCAAAGCTCTAAGGCGCTTTACATTTAGATTTAGTTACGAAATGACTATTATTTTATAACAACATTTCACATCAGTTTCAATTTTCAATTTTCTTCACTCTTCTTTCTTTCCTTTTCCCATTAAAAAAAAAAGTTCCATGTTTTATTCTTTCCTTTAAAAAGAAATACAAATGTAATAATATATACTAGAGTACAAACACAAAATCTAAATAGTACTAATTGGTGAAATATCTTTTGTTTTCTATTGTTTCATCACTCTATTTACCATTTGCTGCTTAGTACAAAATTCCTACATTTAAATACTTTTGCTCTTCTTCTTTTCTCTTCTCTCCATTTTTTATTCGCTAACATGACCTACTCAATTCTAGTGTTTTCAAGTCTCTCCTTTTTTCAATCCCATTTCTCATTCAGTACTTCATTCTCATTCAAAACCCAGAAAAAATACTCAAAAACATAATTGTATTCGTATATAGTGATTGTTTCCTCAATATTTGTCTTTCTTTTTCCAGGCATAATATTTTGTCAGTCTTTCCTGTTTTTTAATTATAATTTAATTTTCATTTCTTATTCCGTAATTTATTTCCATTCAACAGCCAGGATAAACACGCCTACGGTACTGTGTCCATATTATTGTTTTATTGAGAAGGACACTCCTCTTTGAACGATCACATAATTATAAATCATCGCCGGAAGGCAATTGTGTGTTCCTCATCTCCTGTTCAAATGTTGATCAACATTAATCTTAATGTTAGTTTTCCAAGGTTACGTTGATCTCCAGTGAAAGAAGCCGTACATGTGGCATGATGAGTTTTATGAGTTTGTGGGAATTTTTTTACGATTTTTTTCTACATTTCACATTCCGCAAACACGTTCACAAATTAACAATCAAGGAAACGGTGCCCACTCATTCATTTGTTTCGCATCCCAGACATTCACCATCCCTTGTGGAAAATAATAACGCCATTTTAAACATTTTCATCCCTAAAGTGTAATGTACGGTTCTTTTGCTCTGAAGATTAATAGAAGCATTTTCGTATGAGTGGGAAAGTTACGGTGCCGTGTCGTATGGAAAGAGTTTGATTGGAAGACATGCATCTGCACGCTTTTTGATTGGTTCAGAAAGGAAGCCATTTGAGTGTCACGGTACCGTAGGTTTCTCATTCATACAGTCAATGTCATTAAGGTTGTCCACCTCGGAAAAGCACATTTACACATTTACACATTTGCACATTCGCAACATCACGTGTATATTTGTTTTGCGCAAGTGGAACCCAGAGTCAATAGATTCAGTAGAAGTATACTGCCATAAGAATGCTGCGGCCTTATACACGGTGAGAAGATTTCAGGTGGATAGTTGTATTTCAGCACTTGTAAAAGTGCAAATGTGTAAATGTGCAAATGTGTAAATGTGCTTTTCCGAGGTGGACAACCTTAAAGTGCCTATAATGCCTTTGAGTTTGTTTTACAAATCGATTATATATTAAGTGAATAGTTGCAGGTTTCAGTATTTTGTGATTTGAACTTCGCGTTGGCAAGTTATAGAGGTTTGAAATCGTGATATGGAAATTAGATGACGTCAAAATGACGTACTTTAAGGAATCAGGTCTTATACAAAAACACCCTTGTGCAAATTACTGACATTTTGAAACTTGCAATATTTTTGCACAGTTTATAGATATGACTTGATAAACTTTTTATCCTATTTCATTAAAGAACACAGCTAAATAAGCTATGGCATCATTCCTTAAGTTACGTCACCAAATTAGCATATCCCGATTTCAAACCTCTATAACTCACAAACACGAAGTTCAAATCACAAAATACTGAAACCTGTAACTATTCACTTAATATATAATCAATTTTTAAGACAAACTCACAGGGGTTATAGGCACTTTAATGACATTGACTGTATCTTCACACAGCACTTTCAAAATGCGTACATTATTTTTGAAAGGCTTTTCTTCTTCGCCATCAATGATCAAATTTCTATTGTTATTTTAAACTTTATTCTTAAATACTTCAAATAGGTTCTGATTATTTTTGAATAGACGTAGATTTCCGAGGAAGTTTGATTGGAATTTCAATCGGAAACGCAAAGAAATGCTGGATTGGTTTGAACCAATTTTCAGCTGTTATGATAAACATTTGCTTTTGTGGGGGAGTTTCTAAATAAGGGCAAGCACACGAGACCTTATTTCACAGTGAAAACGGGGCTGACCGCAAGCACAAGCGCAAACACAAGAAGCGTTATTTCACTGTGAAAACGGGCCTGACACAAGCACAAGCGCAAGCACAAGAGGCGTTATTTCACTGTGAAAACGGGCCTGACACAAGCACAAGCGCAAACACAAGAGGCCTTATGTCACTGTGAAAACGGGCCTGACGCAAGCATAAGCAGAAACACAAGGATCAAATTTGTTCCATTTCATGCTAGTTTAAAATGATGTAATATTATCTTATTAGGTTAGATCTTGTAAGAGCATCGAGATGATGCTCCTCAAACGTTATTTAATATTCTTAATCATTCTTATGCTTGATTCGCTCGTATAAACGTGGCTTAGTCCAATCATTACTCCTTCAAAAATATCAGTCTATTCTGTATCAATTCTAGTATTTCTTACCATTTCAATTTCAATATAATTCTACTTATCAATTCTATTACTCTACGGCAAACATCCATTATATATTATATCTGATTATATCGTATCTCATGGCTAATCATCGATCAGTCTAATTTGATCACGTGGTTAATGATTAATTCTCATATTATCTTGTCCTGACTTCAGTAAATAAGTGGTTTACGGTAAGTAGTGAAAATGAACTAAGCAACTTGGTGTCACGTCGAGAAGGGTACAGTGGATCCTTTAATTTTATTGAAAAAGAATTTCGTGATTTACCGTATCAAATGTCTTCGTTAAGTCCAAAAAGATTCCGGCCAACAGCAAATTCTTTGTTATCAATTGCTGCAGAAATTTTCTCGTAAAGATCAATAAGGGCAAACGATCAGTGAGTGACCTTTCCTAAAACCATATTGACTTTTACATAAGATATCATGTCGATTCAAATATTTCGATAAACGATTGTAGAACACCTTTCGCCGACGTGAGATGTCTGTTTTGTGATTGGTTAAGCAAAAAAACACAGGATTTAATGAGTAAAAAGATCGATGTAATTTAGGAATAAATTGTATCACTTTCAACCAATCAGAATGAAGGATTTACTAGTGATTTCAAAATGAATGGAATTAATGACAAATTAGACTCAAACGATTGTAGTGCTTGGCCACGTGAATACAATATTCAGTAATAATAATAATAATAATTAATAATAATAATAATAATAAATATAATAATAATACTGATAATAATTATTATTATTAATAATTTAAGATACCTTTATTTCTCAAAGCAAATTACAAATAATTTATTTATTATATTATTTATATTATTTATTATTATATATATATTATTAATTTTATTAATAATAATTAATATAATAATAATATTTAATAATAATAATAATAATAAATAAATAATAATAATAATAATAATAATAATAATAATAATAATAATAATAATAATAATAATAATAATATTATTAATATTAATAATAATAATTAATAATAATAATAATAATTAATAATAATATCTGATAAGTCGCTTTCTCATCTGGCCGACAGTTCCTAGTCTACAGTTCAACAAGTGACCGCGATCGATCTCCGTTCTAAAACGCGACAGTACCTTCATGACCTTAAACTATTATACATTTTAAAGAGATATATATATATAGCGAGTACACTAGTATGAGCTGCGTCGATGTATAAAGCCGCATCTACACGAGCAAATTTTCCGTTTTCCTTGACAAGGAAGACTTGCTCGTGTAGACAACAAAATCATCGCCAATTTTTCCTTGTCAAGGAAAACTTGCTCGTGTAGATGACAAAAATAGTCCATTTTTCCTTGTCAAGGAAAAAGGGCGAAAGCCGCATCTGCACGAACAAGTTTTCCTTGACAAGTTCACGTCTGTGTAAGATAGATGAATAGTATAGCTTATATGGGTGTTCAAGAAAAAAATGAGAAGAAAGAAAGAACGAGAGAAAGAAAGAGAGAGCGGAAAAACGATATTCTCCGTCCGAGGGAAGTTCGCCACCCACCGCCCGCCCTGGCTTATTTAGTAGATACTAAAATGTTTCTCAAATACTTGTTAACATTATTTGCGTCTTTTTTAATGAACGTTTTCAAAGAAATCTAAAGAAGATTTACTGCTATCGGATAGATAGGTAACTCGTTTCTGCGCTGTTTTCATAGAGAAGAACACAATGGAAGACTGGAAGAAAACACATGGCGCTCTTCTCATGCATATTGGAGGCTTACTTACACAAAATAATGAATTGCGTTTGAGTTATCTTCAAGAGAGGCGCATACTATCTTAGTAGCCTATAGATGGGTCTCCATTATTTGTAAAACAAAATCATTGTACGAGAGAGATATGAAAACAGTTCGTGTCTTGCTTACCTCAGTGTGGTCGGCGTATGCTGTTCTTTGCCCGTTGCGACACTGTCCAATAGTGGCTTGCTAAGGCTGGGTCTTGTGGCTTATAAGTGCTGTTAGATCGGTCACTCAATACAAACAGAACTCTACTGCTTCCGCTGACGAGTAGCTGACGTTAATTACCCCTTGGTATAGTGGTAATTACCTCAGACTGTCCCTGTTTTGATGACAAAATGCTCCAAAATAACCGCCAAAAAACGCCCAGCAATACGTTTTTGTACTGTATTTACTTACCGTTTATTATTCAATTTGGGATTTCGAGTCCTTTCTTTCTCTAGATCAGAATGATGGGTAGTTTTTATATACGTCTCAAAATGCCGCTAAATATCGATCTCCTACGCGATTCAATGGGCAAGGTGTGCGCGCAATTACGACAAACACGTTAATTGTGTGTTACGCTAATAGGTTTTTATAAACACAGCTCGAGAAACCGAAGAAACAGCGATAAAGAATTAATTAAATAAACGTTCCTTTTTTAAGAAATCATTGTAGTTTTTTATCCTAATTATTAAAAATAATGAATTGCTTGAGGCTGACATGAACGGCTGATCGTCACCAATTTCTGACTTGTGGATTTCTGGAATTCATGTAGCTCCTCCGAGCTAAAACGCTATCATTATATATCTTAAGTTGGCTTTACTATGCATAGCCGTTTCTCGAGGCGCCAAAGACTTGTTTTTGTGTTTTTCGAGAGGTTAAATCGATCTTAAAAGAGATGAAAGCCTAATCGAAAATTCTCTTCAGATGGAATTTTGGTCAGTTCCGGATGGCGGATTTCACTGCCAAAACACCAACACCAACAAACTCCAACTCACAAACTCATACGTCATTGGAATCATACACTGTGCAGCTTTAACGTTCGCATTTGGAGTTATTAGTCCTTGCACGCAAGCAAATAATATACAAAACTGACTTCAGAAACAAACACAAAATCAATAATAAATTAGTGGAATTAAGATAACAATAAACGCTTCTGGAGTGGGACTTCATGCGAGCTTCACGCAACGGTGTTTTATTTGGATTTTGAGAAAGACCATCTTTGTAGTTCTTCTCCGAGAATTCAACAACTTTTTTTTTTACAACTTATTAGTATTATTGCACAAAATTTTCAACTCAAAATCCAAACCAAATCGGTCCAAATACGTTGTAGTTGCCATTGTCTATAAACGCGCACAAACAAAGGAACAACGATCCGTTTTTCCAACTACGTGATGAGATTATCAACATATATACCACCGTTTTCAGATTCCTAAACGGTTCAAATGCATATAAGCAAATATATGATTAGGAAAAGAAACGGACAAACACCTCTGTGTTGCTACAGTATTTAAACAATGCTCTGTGTGTTACTTTTTTGGAAGAACTCTTAAATAAAAACGAAACGCACAGATACCTCTGTGTTGCTACAATATTCAAACAATGTTCTGTGTCTAATGTCGGTTTGTAGGTTGGATGATTCATGACAAAAATTTAGTTTCTTCAACCTTAGTTTTAATAAAAAACTGCCAAGCTTTCGGGCTAAGCGCCCATCTTCAGGGCTAAATGTATGTAATTAGATTTTAGTATGCATTTAGCCCTGAAGATGGGCGCTTAGCCCGAAAGCTTGGCAGTTTTTTATTAAAACTAAGGTTGAAGAAACAAAATTTTTGTCAATGTTCTGTGTGTTACTTTTTTGGAAGAACTCTTCAAAAAGAAACGAACAGCCACCTCTGTTGCTACAATATTCAAACAATGTTCTGTGTGTAACGTTTTTGGAAGAACTCTTGAAAACGAAACGAACAGCCACCTCTGTGTTGCTACAATATTCAAACAATGTTCTGTGTGTAACGTTTTTGGAAGAACTCTTGAAAACGAAACGAACAGCCATGCACCTCTGTGTTGCTACAATATTCAAACAATATTCTGTGTGTTACTTTTTTGGAAGAACTCTTCAAAAAGAAACGAACAGCCACCTCTGTGTTGCTACAATATTCAAACAATGTTCTGTGTGTTACTTTTCTGGAAGAACTCTTGAAAACGAAACGAACAGACACCTCTGTGTTGCTACAATATTCAAACAATGTTCTGTGTGTTACTTTTTTGGAAGAACTCTTGAAAACTAAACGAACAGACACCTCTGTGTTGCTACAATATTCAAACAATGTTCTGTGTGTTACTTTTCTGGAAGAACTCTTAAAAAAGAAACGAACAGCCACCTCTGTGTTGCTACAATATCCAAACAATGTTCTGTGTGTTACTTTTTTGGAAGAACTCTTCAAAAAGAAACGAACAGACACCTCTGTGTTGACAATGTTCTGTGTGTTACTTTTTTGGAAGAACTCTTAAAAAAGAAACGAACAGCCACCTCTGTGTTGCTACAATATCCAAACAATGTTCTGTGTGTTACTTTTTTGGAAGAACTCTTCAAAAAGAAACGAACAGACACCTCTGTGTTGACAATGTTCTGTGTGTTACTTTTCTGGAAGAACTCTTCAAAAAGAGAATTATACTCAACCTCGATTTTTCCTTTCATATTTTTTGCCATTTAAAAAGAAAAGCAAAAGACTACACAACTTCTGCTCCAAGATAACAAAGCAGTGTTCGCACGATTTCTACGCGATGTTTACATGCAAACGAACTTAATAAAAAGACAAAACTGAGCGAAACAAATATCGGCGCCAACTCTCAGAAATGCCACAATTTAGTTCAATATTCATTCAAAAGATCTTCTATATATGCGTTCCTTTTTTGGATAAGCTCTTCAAAAATGAACTGTATCGGATGCCTCTGTTACTGTCAATTCTCAAAAGTATATCTTTTATGCCGAGATTACTGACTTTTAAGTTTTATGGAAGCTGATCATATTTGTCTGAAATGATTTATGATTAACTTCAGTTGAGTGTCATAAGGAAAAGCTCTCGTTTTTACCTAAGAACGACTGCAAAGGAGGCTATATTGAAGCTTGGGATTCCTCAGTTCTTGTGTGCGACGGTCGTGCCTATAGTTTGAAATTCTAGCAACGTTCTCTAAATTATAACGGAGGCCGTTGTCAAAATATGTCATTATGTCAAAGAATATTTGCTCGAAGAATTCAATTCCTTCACCTGTAAACTTATTGTTCTTAAGATTGTAAAACGGAGTTTTAATTTGCATTTTGAAAGTCCGCTACTTTACGGTCTTGAAGTGGATTTGACAAGGATTCTCAATGCGCAATTTTAACTGAAGAAACAGCTCAGTGTATTAGCGAGCATTTTCAAACTTTCTCTAAACTACTTATTTTAAGAATTCCAAAAGCGTCGCACTATAGATTATTGAGTTCCATTGGGATTTTGATTATAGTGAGAAGCAGATTTGACCAAGAATGGTATACCTGACAGGGGCGTACATAACCCAAAATTCAAGGGGGGGCAAAAAAATACTAAAAATAGTACAGTTCTCAGTACTTTTTGGTACATTTTTCGCCTTGCTAGGGGGGCAACTGCCCCCCCCTGCCTCTGTGCTATGTACGGCCCTGCCTGATCTTCACACAGGGCTGTGGCTGTTCCTTAATCACCCTAGTGCTAACGTTTTAACTGATTGCATCTATACCCATCTCAGAGTTATGTAAGAGCGTTGAGAGTTTGTGTAGCGCTCCTAAAACTATTTACTATTATTATTATTATTATTATCCCTAGAAACCAAATTGTTCATATAGCCTTAAACCAAATATTTAAATTAAAATGGCTTCGTCTTTTGGGGGAATTGTTCCGACACTTGCTCTAAGCTAATAATGACCATTTTTTCCCAGAACAAATCAGTGATGTAGCAATTCAAACGCGCGCTCTCTGATGTGTTATAAATGCATCGGAAGTGCCCAAAAACATGGATAATTGTTGGGAATTCGAATTTTATTTCTATCACTAATTAGTTCAGATGTTCTACCATTATTGGGCCGCTTTTCTAGTGTTTTGGAAGACGTATTTTGTCGCCTCTTTCTCGGCATTTCTCAGCCTTAGGCCTTCGGATATTTCCCAATCGACATAACACCGTCGCGTATTAGATCAACAGCTCCATGTGCTGTACTGCATTTGAAGTGGGTCCTTGTTCTCTCTTAAGATAAAGTACCGCAAGATCTCGTAGAAGGAAGTGGCCATTATGTTAGCTAATGATGTCGCAGAGTTGTCCATTCTATTGTGTTTTAAAACCTGACTAACAGTCTCTTCTCAGAAAAGAAACGCACGGATGTGGCCGCTTTACTGATGGCGGTTTGGCTCACTAAAATAGAACATTCCTAAAGAATAAAGTCTGATCAATTATTATCCTTTTCTCATATAGTTTTGACTGTTCATTGATTATTCATCGGGAGGTAAACGCTGTATTTTGTCAGCTAGAAGATGATGATCCATCGAAAATAAATTAAAACTGAAACAGAAGCAATTCCCAGTTCCGTGAGGCCTGGGAGCAAATGTTCGGTTAAAATCAGCGTCTTTGAGCTAATTTGAACTCAACGCCACTGTAGTTGCCTCGGTTGCTCAGTGGGTAGAGCACCTGTCATAAAATCGGGGTGTCGTGGGTTCGAATCCCGCTCGAGGCGTCTGATTTTTCCGAACATTTGTTCTGTCTATGCTCATCATAGTTTCTTTATCGAAGCGAAAAGAAATATGTTATAATTCTTTAGAGCGTACTGAGAAGGAAATATAAATAGATTTTATTCGTTCCTTTTATGTATTCCTTTTAAGTCTGCCTGCTGGTCGTCACTCACTCGTCACTGGCTTCTATACTGAAGACTAAAAGAGTTCTAAGGAACTGCTTATCTGCTGATTTACCGGTTCCCGAAGAACCCTGAATGAATTTCAAAGCGTATGCTAATTAGTCTAATTAGGAACTATTTTAGAGAAAAGCAATCGGACAATCGGCGTAATTGAGCAGTTTCCATAGTTTATTCATTGTACATTTTATCTCATTAGCTGCTCGGGAATTAGATTCATTTGTCTCTAGATGAACTACTCTAGAGTTTGTTGCTCTTTGATAGGGGTGTCGAATGGTCCCCGCAAAAGATCAGAGTCTCGCAAAATTTCGGTCAAATTTCGCGGGTCTTGAAGTCTCGTTTTTTCGCAAAAAGCCGTCTCAGAGTCTCGAGTTTTGAAAACAAAGAAAATCGGTGAAAAAGCGTCTCGGACTCGCAAAAAAATGCCTTGTCTCGCAGTTTCGCAAAGTCTCGCCTTGACCATTCGATACAAAAAATAAATAACTAACTGTTTATTTAAGTGTCCAATGTGTTCTAGCGCTTGCGCACTAATTGGGGGACACTGTACTCTCACACACACTACCACTACATTCTAATATGAAGTACTTTTGATCGATCAGTTGTCTTGTTTTAGATCAATGTTTTCCACAGTTGAAATTTTTAAATCGTAGGTGGTATGTAGCCAGATTTGTCTCTGGGACTCTTAGGTGTTCTTGAGTTGCAACTGATAATTATTTTCAGTTCCCATAAGCTCACCTCTATCCGATCGTGAGAGCTTATAGAAACTGAACCAATTGCTCCGATTGTTGTTTTGCATTTTCAACGCGAACATAACTCACTGTATATTTGTTTGTTGCGCTTATGCTTGTGTGTTTGTGCCAGGCGCCCATTCTCACAGGCAAACAACACTACTTAATAAGCTTGCGTCACCAAAGAAAACCAGTGTTCAATTGAAAAGTAAATTTGGGAATTCAAAGTGACGCGCTCGAGATACTCATGAACACTTCCATACGCCACTAGCGTTTGTTAGTCAGTGACAACACTTAAAGTGCTCCTAACCCCTTTTACAATTGTATTAAAAATTGAATGTACATGAACTGATCAGCTACAGGACCTTGCATTTAAGAGTTATGGAGGTTTGAAATCTGGATATGCAAATCAGATGACGTCACCCCGGGCTTCATTAATTATACAAAAACGCCCTTGTGCAAATTATTAACATTTTTGAACTTGTAAAATATTTTTACAAACTATATAAATGATTTCATATAAAATTTTCCCCCATATCGGGGAAGAGATCTACTGAAAACAATGAAATAAGTTAGGTAAAAAGCCCGGGGTGACGTCATCGAATTAAAATATCGAGATTTCAAACAACTATAACTCCTAAATGCGAAGCTCAAATGAAAAAACACTTAACCCTATAGCTGATCAGTTCATGAACATTCAATTTTTAATACAATTGTAAAGGGGGTTAGGAGCACTTTAAGAGTTTTAATAGTAAGAGTCCAAAACAAGAGAGACATTTAGCTAACTTGGTAAACATGTTTTTCTTAGTAATATAAAGTAATTAATGTTAAATTAATAAAGTTTTACTTAGTTGATAATAATAATAATAATAATAATAATAACAATAATAATAATAACAACAATAATAATAATAATAAATAATAAAAATAATAGTAATAATCATAATAATAACAATAATAATAATAATAATAATAATAATAATAATAATAATAACAATAATAATAATAATAACAATAATAATACTAATACTAATAATAATAATAATAAATAAATAAAATACCAACTAACCTGATATAAAATCATGGATCGTAAAAAGTCTTTTTACGATCCATGATAAAATCCATAAAAAAACATCATAAAAAATAAATACAATAAAAATAAAATTATACCCACACAAACTGTCCCTGATTCTGACGCGCGATCAGTTTAAAGTGTGAGAACTAAGATTTCGAACGGTGTGTATTTTGGGAGATGTATTTTGGGGAGTTTTTGGGTGTGTCGAGAAACACGCGAGCGCTGATGCATTGAAACAAACGTTAACGTGTCGATAAAAGCCTCTATGGAATGAGCACCAGTCATTAATGGACGAACCTATGGCCAAGATTTCATAGTATTTTGTCGGCTTATCTCTGAAAAATCATTTTATTTTATTTTATTTTATTTTATTTTTTATTTTTTCAATTTATTCATTTGCAGTTTGGATACCAGGAACAACTCTTCTTGAATTAGTTGATTTCCAGAACTTCTAGATACACGGACGAAGCGTTTTCCCGCCAAAACGTATACGCGTCTATTTCCTCTAAAGCCGTTTCCAAACTACACCACATTATCAAAATCAGACGAATGAAATGCTAATATTTGCTCCGAGATCTTTGGACGTTTTCTTCATTATCTAGCGGAGATATGTACACTGTATCAAGTACAGTAGTTTGTTGCATGTTTGTTGGACAAGGTTCGACCTCTTTCTGACAAATTAACTTAAAATGCACTAAATGTGAAAAAAGTCGTACAAGGTCTCATTTTCTCATTTTGCCGACAACTAGTACCGGCCGCTTATACATATTGACACTGTGTTGTCTAAAATAAACTACAACCAGGGCGCTAGTAATAGTAGTTCATTACTAGCGCCCTGCTACACTGAACCAAGCACGTCTCAATATAATCGTGACTTTTCCCTGCCGGCCTCATGCTGTTGATCAGTGTGTGATTTACACTAGTAGCCGCAAGATTTGTTTCTGACTCATCAACTTCTTGGGGTTCAATACCTCCACGTTTCCGCTCCACGAAACGCAAATCACGTTTTCTTTCTGTGTTTTCAATTGAAAATAACTGTGAAATTTGGCGCGTCTATGTCAAATGCCTACAGCTATATCAACCGCGTGTAACTTTACAATTTCAGTAAACGCCGTCAATGGAGATTATTTTTCAACATTTGTACAATAAGCACTTATTGATCATAAACATATCACTGTGGCCGTGAAATTTTCTATTTTTTCTGCTCTCTAGAATCAATAAAGTTATTGTTTTGTTTTTTGGAGGTAAAAAAATATTTCTCAATCTTTGGACACAAGCAGATGTCATCGAGATGTGGCGGCCATTTTGGACGACTTGTCATGAAGTGTCGGGTGTGTTTTATTTGTAGAATACTGCTTCCTGGCATTTCATTTGTTCCCAATAATTCCTTTATTAGTTAGATAGAGAAAAACATGAGCCATGTTGGTAGATATAAACAAGCTACGTTGTTTTAAATACAAGGTATTTTGAATATGTTTTCAATCAAAGGAACGAGATGACGAAACCATGGCGGCCATCTTGGACAACGTAAACATTCAGAAGTGTTTTTTAAAACATAAGGCTCAAGCTCTTTATAGTTCACATTGAGTGGGATTATTTATTTAAATCTAATTTAAGAAGCCATCAATACTAAGGAAAAGCTAAAAGAAAGGCTTTTGGAAACACAGTATTAATACTATAATAAAACACAAAACAAAATCACAAGAAAAGAAATGAAGAAAAATCAATTACAGATAACATAGAGGAAGATGAAAGCCGCGAGAAAGATGGCATTGATAGCTTTATTACTGCCTTTGTGATCCTAAGTAAATATTTGCCCTTAATTCTCGGCTTTTATAATTACAGTTAAATAGAAAAACCATCTAAAAAACTAGACAGACAATTTGGAGACGAAGCACAAACAAAGAGTATATTTAATGGCGAAGGTGTCCGCGCAGCACCGTCTTGTAAATCAGCGCTAAATTTCTATCATAGTATCTAGTTTTATGATTAAAAATGATCCAGAAAAATGTTGATATATCCTCAGTAAATACTAGAAAAATACACCTAAATGTAAATTCTTCAGTGCCAATATGAATCAGTCTTTCAATCAACTGGCATAGAGATGCTGATTAACATAGATGGCGGCCATGTTGGATGACAAATATCTACATCCGGCTGAGATATCACATCAACTAATTAAACATATCTAAGGACTAAGGAAATTATCTTTGTGATTGAGATCCGAAATGGCTGCCACTTGGTTGACATAAGGTTCTTCTCCTGTACGTCGGTATTTTTAGAAAACTCAAACTAAATAATACGATCCTCAAAGGGAAACTAAAAGCTCTTGGATGGCCATCGACTCCTGCGCTGAAGACGATTTGGATTTACTGGATCCGGATCCACAAACCTGTTCTAAACCAGTTTTTTCGAGCGATTTGCGACGTTCGCACAAATAATAACGTACGTCGATATTCAGTTTTAGAAAACTCAAACTAAAACCTCTTGCTGCATGGATTTCACTGACCAGTTTTTCCGAGCGATTTGCGACGTTCGCAGAAATAATAATCATGTAATACCTTCATTCTAGTTCGTTGATGCATACGTTTTTCTATATGCGCATATATATTTTTGAATGTACAACCGACGCCATCTTGCCTGTTCATCGCGTTGAGTTCGTGCACGGTGCAGATAATATCTCAGTCTATTTTTATTCGTGTTACCGCTGACCTCGACGGGATACCATTCACCTGTCATTATAAATACTATATAATCAGTGTCCATAATTTGATATCTAAAGTTGTGCAATATGTTGTTCTCGATGCAAGGCATTGATTTCCTATCCAACTGTGTAAGTTGAATCTAAACGATGATGGATTTCCTTGGCGTGGTAGTAGCAGCGTCAAGGGTGGCAGGCCGGATTTCTGATTAATGGAAGAACGAAAACATTATAAATATTCATTGTTATGCTACAAAGAGAATTTACGCTTTATTCACGATACGATTGGGGAAAAAAGGAAATTAATTTGGGTTAAAAACCGTCAAATTGTTGAGGATTTCTGTTGTTACCCGAGTACAGAAAATAGTTCAGTAAATGTAATGGGCTCCTGACATAATGGCGGAATCAGTAAATATCAATGATTTATTTTGTAGTTAGTAATATAGTACATCGATCGTTTCAAAGAGTATAATAACAAAAACAAACCTACAATATTTTAGAGCGATTCTACAAAAATGTAAAAATTTATAGCGAATTGAAATTTGAAGATTTGTATGGGAAATTGAGTTTTGGACTGACTAGCCTCGTTTCCATGCAATAGCTAGAATTCAAATGGTTATAACTTTACGGTGGTTTCATTTAAATTGATGGGCTTTTGGTGTATTACTAGACTCAGTTTATCAGTTTATGCAAATTACTCGGCTATCTATAATATTAACGGCAGGGTTCCTGTGTACAAAAAAAAATAGAAAATGGGTCTTAGTGAACAAGAACCGTTTTGAGAACACAGACTTCATAGTATATATTAATGAAAATAACTGAACGTTTAATAATCATTTTCGTAAAAGAAACAGTAAAAAAAAAGAAGAAAACATATTCGGTGCACCGAATGCTAAGTACCTTGAGCTTAACATTTTTTAATTATTTTTAATTATTTTACATTTTGAAAATAATCATTTTCGTGAGTATAAAAATGTTCCTACAAAAACAAACAGTAAAAAAAAAAATTCGGTGCAGCGAGGAATCGAACCCGGGCCCATGTGCTTCTGAAGCGCTGTGTTTCAGTGCGAGCCACGGGACCATCGTAATTTGCACAACAATAGACAGTCCATTCACAGGATACACTAGGTTATTTTGTCCTCCAAATCAATAAGCGTGCACGATAGCCTAGTGGTGCGGGGCAGTTATTTAGTGGGACTAGGATCCGACTGTTCCCTCCCTCTTTGATCACTAAGCTGATTGGTGTAATGCCCGGATAGCGCGGATGGGGCCGAAATCTTCATCCTATACGTAACATACGGTGGCTCAGCATAATGTCTGGGAGTATGGTCCTTTTTTGGATAAATTACCGGCACTCATCTCTTTTGAACCTGGGGGTCGAGGGTTCGAGTCCCAGCCGTGACACGTTTTTTTTTCATTCTTTTTTTTAGTTATTGTTTTCTTTTTGTTTGTTTCTATTCTTTTTCGGAATTGTTTACATATTTCTTCTTTTTTTGTAAAAAAAATTAATGTACAACTTGGAATGGCTTAAATCACAGGTAGCCCAAGCTCACCATTTGAAGCTTTATTATGCAGTGTAAATTAATTAAAAATCGAAAATATGATACTGTAAATCGTTTTTAAATTGTCTGTGTTTGTTCTTTGTGAGTTTATTTAACTTTGGGGAAAATCTGGTGTTGCTACGATTAAAACTAAGCGAATTATAGCTGTTTGAATTTTACCCTATATATGGTAAAATTTTACCCTATCAGTGGTATACACCATAGTGTAAAATTCAAACAGCTATAACTGGCTTAATGTTAAATGTAGCGACACCAGATTTTTCCCAAAGTTAAATAAACTCACAAAGAACAAATACAGACAATTTAAAAACGATTGATCGTATTTTCGATTTTTAATAATTTTACACTGCATAATCTCTATATAAAGCTTCAAATGGTGAGCTTGGGCTACCTGTGGTTAAATTAATACTGTAGTTTCTATTTTGGGCTCCCTGTGTGTTATCGAGACAGTTTTCAAGATGGCGGCTCCACCACAGAAAAAATATTATCGACAAAGAGCTCATTCTAACCCAATGGCGGACCACACATTTGACTAGTGAGTGATAAACTTATGAAGTCTTATAAATGTTGAAATTATGACTTTATACATTTCTGATGTATTCAATGAAAAGACTTAAAAAATACGAGTAAATTTAGACTCACACAAGGCAATTAACTTTAGCTTATTAACTTAAACCTGAGTTTGTTATATAAATATTAAGTTAAAAGTAATAAACTAGAATGCAATTTAGAAAAGCGTGAAATGGTACTAACTTTAAATAGTACTATAAAATAGTGCTATTTCTATTGTTTTCTATTGTTTCATTAGTGCTATTTAGTACTAATTAGTTAAGCTTATTTAGTTTTCAAGCTTTTCTAAATTGCACTCTAATATTGTTCGTAAAATAGAAGAAAATTGTGGTATTTCCAAATGCTGTGGAATCTTTATATGTAGAAGACTGAACTGTCTACTTCAGTGGCACAGGAAGCCCAAGCCAAGTCATCACTTTTTACTCGGGCCCTTCCGAAGGAAGCCCGAGTTATAAAATGGACTTTCTTGTTTTTTTTTAGTTTTGTTTGGTCAAAGAATGAAGAAAATATGTGACGTATTTGATCGTATTGAGTTTCAAGATTACTCGGCAGATAAGGGAAAACAAACGACACACAGGACTCAAGTAGATTTGAATCTTAGTTTTGAAAGCAGCTGTAGATCTTCAAGCTATTAAAAGGTCAGGATTCTAGTTCATCGTTCAATGACTAGAAGTGGTAGAAGGACTAGAAGCTCGCTTAAAATATATTTAACAAAAACAAACGTGAGGGCGTTATCAGAACCATCTGACCTACAATGTATGCAACCTCAAGACGTATCATGTACGTACTCACCCGACACATAGTCTCCCTCGTCACTCAACTGTCACTGATTGTCATGACGTCAGAGAAATGATATTGTATTGAAGAAGCATGATTGACTGAAGCCTTGCAAACAGTCGAGCCAGTCGAGTTATTTTCAATAACTCATGATGGATGTTTATTTTACCACGTTTGAAAAATTCAGAAGGAAAAGGAATCGTAAAAAATCGTACTTCAAAACTACATCAAAGCAAAGGCGAGCAAGGTCAATGTTCGAAAATCCGGCCGCGTGTTCTTTTCAGTACGATGACAGTTGTATGATCCTTGTGTGAGTCATACATCTATTACGCGACCTAATTTTAGAACTGCCGCGTAGCGCTATTTAAAACAGAATTTCCACGCTCAAAACAGGTCAGTGAACGGCAAAAAATATAATCGAAATCAAAACGTCCTTAGATTTTAGGGATCTATTACAGAAGAAGAAGCTGAATAGTCGGGTATTATGACAATGACTGTTGCGTGACGAGAGAGATTATTTGTGTCGATGAGCATCGATAAAGATCTCCGACTGTTCGAGGTACGTATATGGTACATCTTTAAACGTACTTGAGGTCATTTGAGGTTGCATATTCATGGCGCCACAAACGGGTCGAATATTTTCCGAACGCCTATCGAACTAAATCCGAAAGTATGATTCGCTCAATAAATGGATCAAATAGTTTCCGAGCGTATATCGAACTAAATCCGAAGTATTCTTCGCTCAGGGCAGATACTGAGATAGTGCTAAGTCATGGTCTTCGACGACTAGAAGTGAAAGAAGCAGTTGACCTGTGCAGAAGAGAAATTATGTTGTATCCAAGGCAAGTCATCCATCAGTTCCTTTTCAATACGCTCTCACATACAAACGCATACGCCGATTCGTGTGGGCCCACTCTAAAAGATGTTGAGCGTTTTCGAAAGGGCCTTTACACGAACTCATCAAAAGCAACACCGCTCAACAAACAATAGTTTTCTGATTTGTACCTTGGTAGAGCACTCAAGTGTAAACACGGCAGTAGTTTGCTCCAGCCGTATATAACAACTGAATGAACTGAGAGGGGAGAGGGGAGAGGGGAGAGGGGAGAGGGGAGAGGGGAGAGGGGAGAGAGGAGAGGGGAGAGGGGAGAGGGGAGAGGGGAGAGAGGGAGAGGGGAACCGACACATATATACATAGTCTCCCTCGTCACGCAACTGTCAGTCATTGTCAGGTCCCTCCTCACGCAACTGAAATTGTCCTTGTCATAAGCCCGAGTGTACGCTCATTGAGCGTCTTGTTTAATATTTTCATTTAGAGTAATGTACATGTATGTACCCCCGATTCCCCCCATCCCCCCTCCCCCCTCCCCCCAAATCAAATCATAATAGCCAGAAACTATACCCCCTACCCCCAGAAATACCCATGGGTCAAAACTAGACCCAACAATATACATGTACACGTATCAGCTCTGCAAAATCCTGCAAAATCCTGACTTTGTGAAACTTTCAGAAACAAAAACAAGGAAAAAACACCCACGTATACTTTCTCGTATAGGTACAAATACTGACCATTACAAATATTCATTCTTTTCAAGAACTGTTGTAGAATGGAATGACCTTCCCACAGACATTGTTCTAGCAGCATATGTAAATAATTTCAAAACTAAGCTGGAAGCTCATTTTTCTATTAACTAAGAGAACAATTATCTATTTATTATTTATACCATGTATAATTCAGAATTCTCATTCCAATTTTTCCTTTGTAAGTTGTTGTGGCATAGGCCGCTGTCCAAGGCAACCCTCTGTTATTATGCATTAGCTTTACAGAGAATAAAACAGGAAAAACAGGAACACCTTCGCCACAATCCATATGGATGAATGAATGAATGAATGAATGAATGCATGGATGAATGGATGGATGAATGGATGGATGAATGGATAAA
The DNA here is from genome assembly GCA_033675265.1 of Actinostola sp. cb2023. Taxonomy (NCBI): domain Eukaryota; kingdom Metazoa; phylum Cnidaria; class Anthozoa; order Actiniaria; family Actinostolidae; genus Actinostola; species Actinostola sp. cb2023. The sequence continues at coordinate 46,606 of JAUJYZ010000466.1, read as the reverse complement.
TGGATGGATGGATGGATGGATGGATGAATGAATGAATGAATGAATGGATGGATGGATGAATGGATGGATGGATGAATGGATGGATGGATGAATGGATGGATGAATGGATGAATGGATGAATGGATGGATGGATGAATGAATGAATGAATGAATGAATGAATGATGGATGGATGGATGGATGGATGGATGGATGGATGGATGGGATGGATGGATGGATGGATGGATGATGAATGAATGAATGGATGGATGAATGAATGAATGAATGGATGGATGAATGGATGAATGAATGAATGAATGAATGAACGGATGAATGAATGAGTGAATGAATGAATGAATGGATGAATGAACAAATGGATGGATGAATGAATGAATGGATGAATGAATGAATAGATAAATGGATGAATGAATGGATGAATGAATGAATGGATGAATGAATGAATGGATGAACGAATGGATGAATGAATGGATGGATGAATGAATGGATTAATGAATGAATGGATGAATGGATGGATGAATGAATGAATGAATGAATGGATGGATGAATGAATGGATGGATGGATGGATGGATGAATGAATGAATGAATAGATAAATGAATGGATGAATGAACAAATGAATGGATGGATGGATGAATGAATGGATGGATGGATGAATGAATGAATGAATGAATGGATGAATGAATGGATGGACGAATGAATGAATGAATGAACTTTATTTATAGAAGGTATATATAGAAAAACATTAACAAAAATGCACCAGTTTAGCATAGTTAATCTTCCACTGGGCCTTCTGGATTACAGTGCGACTTGACCTACCATGCTCACCCAATTTTATTTTATTTTTACAAGCTAGCCAATATCTGCAGACAGCAAGAAGACATTGTTGTAAAGAGTATGAAATAAAAAAATATATTTGCGGTCACGACTGAGTGAGTTCTTGCCCAAATGTATCTGTCAAAACAAATTCTCACTGTCTGATTGGCTAACTTGTATATAAATTAATTGGGTGGCCACGGTACATCACGTCATGCTGTAACAAAAGAATAATAATATTTGTGGTCAAAACTAGCACCCAGTTGGTTCCCAGTCATGTAGAACACCGTGGCGAATCTACTGACTACTGTACATTAATTGTGGTGACATTACATTCTTTCTAACTAGTCCAGTATGTCCAGACGATATGTACTGTACATTAATTGTGGTGACATTACATTCTTTCTAACTAGTCCAGTATGTCCAGACGATATGTACTGTACATTAATTGTGGTGACATTACATTCTTTCTAACTAGTCCAGTATGTCCAGACGATATGTACTGTACATTAATTGTGGTGACATTACATTCTTTCTAACTAGTCCAGTATGTGAAGACGATATGTACTGTACATTAATTGTGGTGACATTACATTCTTTCTAAACTAGTCCAGTATGTCCAGACGATATGTACATGTACTGTACATTAATTGTGGTGACATTACATTCTTTCTAACTAGTCCAGTATGTCCAGACGATATGTACTGTACATTAATTGTGGTGACATTACATTCTTTCTAACTAGTCCAGTATGTCCAGACGATATGTACTGTACATTAATTGTGGTGACATTACATTCTTTCTAACTAGTCCAGTATGTCCAGACGATATGTACTGTACATTAATTGTGGTGACATTACATTCTTTCTAACTAGTCCAGTAATGTCCAGACGATATGTACTGTACATTAATTGTGGTGACATTACATTCTTTCTAACTAGTCCAGTATGTCCAGACGATATGTACTGTACATTAATTGTGGTGACATTACATTCTTTCTAAACTAGTCCAGTATGTCCAGACGATATGGACTGGTCAGTACATTATCCTGAAATCTTCAGCTCGTCACTAGAATCTAAGAATGGACACTCGAATACTACAAACAATAATGGACAACCAAGAGTAGAGTTTGCCGACATAGGTTGTGGATATGGTGGACTACTCGGTGAGAAACAATCTATTGTGGAACCCCATTAATAAGATACATTATAAAATAACTATGATATAACGCGCGCTCTGATTGGCCAAAGGATGCATATTCCGCGTGCTTTATGAGAGCACACAGCACGCGCGTGCAGATATTCAAACATTTTTGCAACGAACAATATTGAAAACTTGCCTTAAAATCATAATTGTATTTTATAAAAGAAATAGAAAACTTGCCCGCTGTGCTATGTGCAGATTTAGAGCACTTGGGGACTGATCAGAACACTCGAGAAGTGTTGAGAAGCACTCCGCTACGCGTCGTGCTTCTCCTAACACTTCTCTCGTGTTCTGAACAGTCCCTGCGTGCTATAAATCTGCACATAGCACGCGCGCTCGTTTTCTATTTCTTCATTACAGTCTAGTGGCAGCCGTTATTAGACTCAGGGCTGGTGAAACAATCTATAGTGGAACCCATTAATAAGATACAATATATTGGGCCAAAACAAAATCTGGCCATATTAACAGGTGGTTGTAATAGCGTCAAGAGAATGTATGACTGAGCCATTGTTTGGGCCAGAATTTAATGGTCCTGATATAACGAGGTGACTGTATTTATGGAGTTGCCGTAAGGGTTCCATTGTAGTTAATGATGATCATGACCAATGTCTACAATGGCAATGTGTGAGAATGGTGGTATTGATGATGATGATTGGCAGTACATACACAATTTATGATGTTGATGACAATAACATTAATAATGATAATGAAGATATTGAATTGAAACTCATGCAATACATGTACATTGTAGTAGTGATACAATGGAGTCGTTTTTGTATGAGGGAAACCTATGGCACGGAGTTACATGTACGGTCACGGTACCGAATAGAATGCTTTCTATTAAAAAAAACAATCACAGCGCACAAAATCATTGCTCAACCAATCAGAATGCTGGATACTGCACGATCAGGGTGCGATACCATCACTGCATGGCAAAAACAGGATAGCAAAGGAGGAGGGGGGGGGCGGGGGGGATTGTGATCATGCTTCACGTGCCATTTTTCGTAAATTCATGACTCAAAAGAATCTTTTAAGCCATTTCATGCATGTCTTTCTTGAAAATTCATGGATCACGGTTTGATCTTTTGTTTGTGAAGTGTTTTTCACGATTCACACTCCATTTTTGGGCCAAATCACGCGTCACGCGTAACCCCTTTGCCACCCTGCAAGAACAGTACTGTAGCTATACTGTCTTCCCACTCATACGGAAATGACTCTAATGTAAATAATATGAGACACTACCACACTACCACTACCATGAAGTTATAAACAATCTTCATCAGTAATAATAAGACATGACACGTGCAATAATCACACAATTTAATGCATTGTTTGTTTTATTCTTTTTAGTACAGCTTTCACCAGTATTCCCTAAAACACTTATGCTTGGATTGGAAATAAGAGTTAAAGTATGTACATTCTGTAAACTACAAGTACATTACAGGGTTGAACTCTGAAAAGTTTGACATGTCTTATTTAAACTGATGTGATATTCTGATATCTCTTATTCAGGTCAGTGATTATGTCAATGACAGAATATTGGCTCTCAGAGAAAGCAATCCTGGACAGTACCAGAATATTGGTATTATCAGGACAAACGCTATGAAATACTTACCTAATTTCTTTAGGAAAGGACAGGTACTAGAAAAACCATGCGTCATTCTATACCAAGCCATGTGTCTTGTTTGTACTTTACTTGCTCTAACTTTCCCTTTCTTGCTTCCTTGGTTCCTTGGTTCCTTGGTTCCTTGGTTCTGTGCTTCCTTGCTTCCTTGCTTCCCTGCTTCCCTGCTTCCCTGCTTCCCTGCTTCCTTGCTTCCTTGCTTCCTTGCTTCCTTGCTTCCTTGCTTCCTTGCTTCCTTGCTTCCTTGCTTCCTTGCTTCCTTGCTTCCTTGCTTCCTTGCTTCCTTGCTTCCTTGCTTCCTTGCTTCCTGCCTGCCTGCCTGCCTGCCTGCCTGCCTGCCTGCCTGCCTGCCTTTCTTCCTTCCTATATATCTTCCTTACTCCTATTCTTCCTTATTTCCTCCCTTCCTATCCTTCTACATCCCTCCATCTTTACTCTGTTCACTTACATGTACATATATATGTATGTATTTATGAGCACAACAATTCTCTATTTGTAGTTAACAAAGATGTTCTTCTTGTTCCCCGATCCTCATTTCAAACAAAAGAAACATAAATGGAGAATAATTAGGTTAGAGCACACAGAGCACACATAGTACATCTACATCTACATGTATTATAATTCTCAATTGTATGTACATAGAGGTTATTAGTCGGTTAAGCATCTAATACGGCTGTGTATTTTTACGAGTCATTTGGTAAAGGCTTGCCAAAATACATGACGAGTAAAAATTCACAGCCGTATTAGATGCTTAGCCGACTAATAAGTTGTTTATTATATATTTTGTCAAAGAAACTAGCTATTTTGGTGAAAGAAAAACAACAAATTACAGTGAAATTTCTGTAGGAGCGTGCGCTAGCCAAAACTGTCAATTTCTCGCACGCTGATTGATTAATTTTCATCACACGATTCTGCATGAATGATTGGAAAGCCAGTTTGAAGTAACTACCCAAAATATGGTCCCATATTTCGCGCGTTCTTGTGCATATTTCGTGCGTTCTTTGACAAAAAATATAATAAATACATGTACATGTACATATATGTTGTATGTTGTATATTTAGCATGGTCTGATAATCAATTTTCTTTATTTTCGTTTCTCCTTAGACTTAATTTTGTTTTATTGTCAAAGCACACTGAGATGTCAGTATAGTGCATGCTATATAATAATTTATTTTTATTTTTAGTCAAGGTCTTCTAGCTGAATATGCATATGTATTAAGAGTCGGGGTGAGTACTATAAGCCTCTTTCTCTATACTGTATTACTCTCCATCTTTGAGAGGGCAAACTTGTAATTAAGCATTGCAGCAGGGACCAGAGAAAGGCGTTCTCTTTGAGGGATGTCTCACACTAATAATAATAATAATAATAATAGTAATAATAGTAATAATAATAAATATAATAATAAAAATAATAATGACAATAATATGAATACTAATAATAGTAATACTATTAATAGTAATAATAATAATTAAGTAATAGATACAATATGAGCGGCCGTATTGTAAACATGTGCAATCACGAGCTGAAGGCGAGATCTTATACAACACGGACGTAAATATTGTATCAGACTTATCATAGAGTGCAAACACTAAAACCGTGAAACAGTACAAATTATTTAGTGCTAAATAGCACCAATGAAACTGTCAATAGAAAACAAAATACATTGCACTATTTAGTGCTAATTAAAGTTAGCACTGTTTCATGGTTTTAGTGTTTGTACTCTATCCCACAGATGCATAAAATCATGTTCTACTATAATTTTCAAGATATCAGTAAGTTTGGCCGAGAAAATCAAAGTTTAGTCTCTGCAAATCAAGACGATTTTGTATCAAAAATACAAGCTCTGCCACGGTTGTGATTTCTATTGTGTTTTCCTCATGAATTATTAATGAATATGATAATAGTTAATAAATAATTTATAATAATAACAGCTTAATAACAATGTACAATATGTTATTTGTTGTGTCAGGGTTTAGTTTACTTTATAACTGATGTCCAAGAACTGTATGACTGGATGAATCAACACTTTACAGATCATCCACTTTTTGAAGAAGTCACCAAACAAGAAATGGTAAGTAATATGTTGTACATAAATGAAACACCATGACACTGTCATCATCATCACCACCATCAGCAAGAACATTGTCAGACTTGTCAATATTTTCATCATCATCATCATCATCATCAACAAGAACATTGTCAATATCATCATCATCATCAACAAGAACATTGTCAATATTATCATCCTCATCACTGAGTAATATCATCATCATCGTAAATAAGAAATGGCAAGTAATACATTGTATGTTGTACAGAAATGAAACACCATTATACTGCCATCATCATCACCACCATCATCATCAACAAGAACATCATCATCACTGAGTAATACATCATTGTATCATCATCATCATCATCATCAAAAACATCAATATCATCACCATCACTGAGTAATATCATCATCATCATCATCAACAAGAACATTGTTGATCAACATTATCATCATCTTCATCATCACTGAGTAATACATGTACATGTATCATCATCATCATCATCAATATTATCATCATCTTCATCACTGAGTAATATCATCATCATCATCATCAACAAGAACATCATCAACATTATCATCATCACCATCATCACTGAGTAATACATGTATCATCATCATCAATATTATCATCATCTTCATGACTGAGTAATATCATCATCAATAAGAACATTATCCTGCAACAATGTCAATGTCAACAAAATCAGAAACAAAACATTACATGTATAACCACGGTCGTCATCATCATTATCACGTTTACTGGTGATGATGATGATTAATTTATATGATTTTATGACCTTTAGGATAATGACATCGTTGTTACCAAACTTTACGACAGCACAGAAGAAGGTCAAAAAGTAACTAGAAACACAGGTATAAAGCTACTTGGTGTTTATAGAAGGATTGCCAACCCAGCTGACACCCAATAAACACAGGTATAAAGCTACTTGGTGTTTATAGAAGGATTGCCGACCCAGCTGACACCCAATAAACACAGGTATAAAGCTACTTGGTGTTTATAGAAGGATTGCCGACCCAGCTGACACCCAATAAACACAGGTATAAAGCTACTTGGTGTTTATAGAAGGATTGCCGACCCAGCTGACACCCATTAAACATATGTATAAAGCTACTTGGTGTTTATAGAAGGATTGGCGACCCAGCTGACACCCAATAAACACAGGTATAAAGCTACTTGGTGTTTATAGAAGGATTGGCGACCCAGCTGACACCCAATAAACACAGGTATAAAGCTACTTGGTGTTTATAGAAGGATTGCCGACCCAGCTGACACCCAATAAACACAGGTATAAAGCTACTTGGTGTTTATAGAAGGATTGGCGACCCAGCTGACACCCAATAAACACAGGTATAAAGCTACTTGGTGTTTATAGAAGGATTGCCGACCCAGCTGACACCCAATAAACATCATTTCATTGCCAGTCTACAATCATTCTATCCCTCCCCTCCCCTCCCCTCCCCTACAAGTACCTAGACAGAAATACAAGAGGTTCAGTGTAAAAACAATGTACATGTACAATGTAAGTGATCTCTGATTAAAATCTAAATTCTCCTGTAGGATCTCTGAATTCCAAAGGAGAATTAGTGTTTTGATCACAAGTCACTTACACTGTTCTTGCATGGACCCCTTCAGTTAGGGTTACTCTGATCAAAATCTAAATTCTCCTGTAGGATCTTTGAATTCCAAGGGAGAATTTGGATTTTGATCACAAGTCACTTACACTGTTCTTGCATGAACCCCTTCAGTTAGGGTTACTCTGATCAAAATCTAAATTCTCCTCGAGATTCTTTGGATTCCAAAGGAGAATTAGTGTTTTGATCACAAGTCACTTAACTGTTCTTGCATGGACCCCTCAATTGAAGAAGTTTGTGTAAGAACAATTTACATGAATTCTGATGAAAATCTTAATTCTCCTTGAGATTCTGTGAATTCGTATGGAGAATGTAGATCTCGATTACAAGTCACTTTCAGCAGAGACCCATTCAATTGATGCATTTTTTTTGCACTAGAGGGGTGGGGATAGGATGCATGTTCTTCATAATATTATTCTAATACATGTATTTATATCAATAATCTATCAATTAAATTTTCTTCTTATTCATTTACTTCTTGATTCCACTTCCCATTTCTTTACTTTCTCGTTTCTCTCACTGACATTTATTTGACTAAAACAAATTTTACTCTTAGTAAATTTAATAATAATTTATTACTGAAAGTAAGCATTTAATAATGAATTATTTAAATAGTACTCAGATAAACCAAAGCCCTAGTTATTAAAAAAAAAGAAAAATACAATTTTATTAGATGTAAACAGAGTTTTTTTTCATTGAAGTATAACTGAGGATTTGAGACCATTTTTCATGAAGTTCACTGTAAATATGCTTTTAATATTAGTGCTTTTCATTTGCGTTAACTGAGTCCATTCATCCAGTTCACAACATGGAATATTTTGGTGAGTTCTCAGAATCGTTATGTTCCATACACTAAACACAGCTGTGCTACAATGTAGCTCTTGTCATCATGCATGCATGTCAATTGCTTGACAATATTAGGATGGCTGGGGAGGAAGGAGGCTATGGAGTTGGGACTTGTTGGGCTTCCTGTGTCTGAAAATGTTCCCTTGCTTGATATTGTTGTTGGGCTTCCTGTGCCTGAGATATTGTTGTTGGGTGTCTGGTATTGGTCTTGGGCTCCCTGTGTCTGGTATTGTTGTTGGGATCCCTGTGCCTGGTATTGGTGTTGGGTTCCCTGTTTCTAGTATTGTTGTTGCGATCCCTGTGTCTTGTATTGTTGTTGGGCTCCCTGTGTCTGGTATCGTTGTTGGGCTCCCTGTGTCTAGTATCGTTGTTGGGTTTCCTGTGTCTGGTATTGTTGGGTTTCCTGTGTCTGGTATTGTTGGGTTTCCTGTGTCTGGTATCGTTGTTGGGCTCCCTGTGTCTGGTATCGTTGTTGGGCTCCCTGTGTCTGGTATCGTTGTTGGGCTCCCTGTGTCTGGTATCATTGTTGGGCTTCCTGTGTCAGATATTGTTGGGCTCCCTGTGTCTGGTATTATTGTTGGGCTCCCTGTGTCTGGTATTGTTGTTGGGCTCCATGTGTCTGGTATTGTTGTTGGGCTTCCTGTGTCTGGTATCGTCGTTGGGCTCCCTGTGTCTGGTATCGTTGTTGGGCTCCCTGTGTCTTGTATTGTTGTTGGGCTTCCTGTGTCAGATATTATTGTTGGGCTTCCTGTGTCTGGTATCGTTGTTGGGCTTCCTGTGTCTACTATATTTATTAGGTTTTGACCTGGGTTTCGGGTTTAGATGTTTCTTGTTGGTGCTTGCTCATAAATGTTATAAATTCAGGATACGTGATGAAGCCATCTTTGTTAAGGTCTTGGTCAGATAGTATCATATCCACAAACTCCACCAAGTGTTCTTCACTAGTTTGTTCATCTTGTTTATCTACATTAGAATATGTGTACTGGTTAGTATTGAAGAAATAGAAGGCGCGTGCTCTGCAATAGAGCGTCCTAACAAGGACCTCACCAGTCCTACACATACTGCGTAACTACTAGAGTATTAGAGTATGGAATTGTTCATTTGTCTTTATGACTTCACACCCTTAGATTGTTTTCTTGTCCTTCCTTTTCCTCCGCCTTCCCTTTCCTCCGCCTTCCCTTTCCTCCGCCTTCCCTTTCCTCCTTACCTTCCGCCTTCCCTTTCCTCCGCCTTCCCTTTCCTCCGCCTTCCCTTTCCTCCGCCTTCCCTTTCCTCCGCCTTCCCTTTCCTCCGCCTTCCCTTTCCTCCGCCTTCCCTTTCCTCCGCCTTCCCTTTCCCCCGCCTTCCCTTTCCCCCGCCTTCCCTTTCCCCCGCCTTCCCTTTCCCCCGCCTTCCCTTTCGTCCGCCTTCCCTTTCGTCCGCCTTTCCTTTTGTCCGCCTTCCCTTTCGTCCGCCTTCACTTTTTTCTGCTTTCCCTTTCCTACGCCTTCCCTTTCCTCCGCCTTCCCTTTCCCCCCGCCTTCCCTTTCCTCCGCTTTCCCTTTCCTCCGCTTTCCCTTTCCTCCGCTTTCCCTTTCCTTCGCTTTCCCTTTCCTCCGCTTTCCCTTTCCTTCGCTTTCCATTTCCTCCGCTTTCCATTCCCTCCCCAGTCCCCTAAGATTTCCACAATGCTGGCTAATGACTTACTAATACCTTACCGTGTTTTTCATCTTCATGATGCTTGTGATGTGACAGTGATTGTAGTATCTCTAACCCATCTAGTTTACTATCATTATTACTATCGTGCATCAGAAAATACTGCGCGTTCTCGTCGTTATTCTGTTGGAAGCAAAGTAGTCGTAAATCACTTTGATTCGAGATTTTCAGTAGTGATATTGGGGGGGGGGGGGGGGGGGGGGGGGGGGGGGAGGGGAGAGTTAGGAATCGATTGTTTGTCTAGAAAGTTTGTCTAGAAAGGACTGACTAACGTTCACTTCTACAGCAAGGCAAAATTATCGTGAACACCCCTATCCCTCCAATTCCAATTCCAATCAGTTGGATGTGTGCAAAAGACCAGAGCACGGCAGCTAACGAACCAACTTGAATAGGGGGAAAGAGAGTCATTGTAGAGCATAGTGTTTGCGGATTTTTGTCCAACGCTGTATGCATGTAAAATACTCACTTATATAGCCTGTTTTTTTTTCTTAACCTGTATGTAAGAGGGTATATTTTCACTGTGAAAAACAGGCCTAACGCAAGCATAATCACTTTCACTGGCATGCTGTCGCCCGTGAAAACCAGGGTTTACGTAATGTTTCAAAGCCGAGAATTCGTCTAGTCCGAATTCGAGTTTTTGGAACGACTTCTCATACTCATTAATTATTACATGCAATGGCAATTATGGCCTAAAGGCAATAAATAAAGAGTTGCAAGATTTTAGCCCGGAAAAGCAAGAATTCCAGTCTGCATATTCTCTGCTCATGCGCAGAGTCGAGTACATCGTATATAAATAATATCCCACATGTGTTGGACTCTTGAGTAGCATGAAATAGAGCCTGCTTTCAGATTGAATCTCATTCGGACAGAGTGGTACTCTGTCCAAGGTCCCGATGATTGTTATATGAGGGATAAGAACTCAGGAAAGAGTACTTTGAAATCCATCATTTCAAAGTCTAAGTCCTTGGACTTTGAAATGCATTTCAAAGTACTCTTGAGTGGACTTTCCGGGGTTTCCAGGTCCATCATGTGACCGGATTTGATGCACCGGATTGGCTGGTTAACTCATGAATAATTAATGAGTTTGAGAAGGGAGCTTGACAAAGTCATTTGCATTTTGACTGCTGTTTGGTTAATAAAGCGTAAGTTGCATTGTCTGTATAAAAGAGAGATGCCTGCTTTTTGGGATATTAACAATACAACACTGTTGAATTGGGAGTACTCTCTGGTGTGGGTTTCTGAAAGGATAGGCTCTAGCCTGCGTAGCAAGCGTTTTTTAGGCCGCGCGGAAGAGTTTTCGTTTTTTGGCCGCGCAAAAGTTGGGACGAGAGCAAAAAAACAAAACTCTTCCGCGCGGCCTAAAAAACGCTTGCTACGCAGGCTAGATAGGCTCCGGTACGTGTTCATTTATGAGAGGTGTCTGCTTATGGGAGGTTACTTTACAGTAGTAATGGTATAATTGCATTGGGACCGAGCACATTCTGGAAAAATATATCTTATCCATGACAGATGTCTCAAAAATCATGTTCGTTATTTTGATCACCTGCGCTAGCTTCTGGGAAAAAAAAACCCTATTCCATACCAACAAAAAGATAATGTTTCCTTGTGCTTGCGACGACCCATTTTCACACGACGCAAGTAGTATAACCCCTATAATCCCCCTTTACCGACTTTTTTTTGGGGGGCGGGGGCATTTGGACTTTGACCTATGACGTCACCAGTAGGGGGACTTTGACCCATGACATCACGAGCATTTTTTGGGTGGGGTAGGGGTGGGGTCATTTGGACTTTGATCTATGACGTCACCAGTAGGGTACTTTGACCCATGACGTCACGGGCATTTTTTGAAGGGGGGAGGGGGGACATCTTTGATCTATGACGTTACCAGTAGGGGGACTTTGACCCATGACGTCACGAGCATTTTTATTGGGGGGGGGGGGGGGGGGGGGAGGTATTCTATTCTTAGCCTCGCGATTGTGCTGCGTCTCTAGTAAAAGCCATTCTTGTTCAATATTGTGTATGGATATGTAAATGTTGCTTTGTTATTTACCTTTAGGTATTCTTTAGCAGCTGCCTCGTCTAGTCCAAAATAGTCTTTTAGATGCTCGACCAGGTGTCTAGAAGTTTATAAGGATTGATTATCATTATAATAATAATAATTTCATATTGCGCAACTAGCACAAACATGACTGGATCATTAGCCGTGCCGTGCCTTTGCATCGAAGCGAGACCAACGGTGACCTTGCAATGATAGAGACGTGAATAATTGTCCAAGGTGTTAAAAATGATCTCTATCATTGCAAGGTCACCGTTGGTCTCACTTCGATGCCAAAGGCACGGCTATCTTTCAAGATGGCGCAGGGAACTGTGAAGGGGACTAGACCCTTGGCAGTTTACAGTCACATGCCAATATATCGCTTGAATAACGAATGAACTGAGCCGAAGATCCCATGGGAACGGCTCTGCTGACTGGCAAACAAACTTTGAGACGTTGATTGAGAAAGATCGACAATCAACTGGAGGTTGAAAAATAGCATTTCAAACAGATTTCTTTACTGTCACTACTGATGTTATGTAAGATTCTTCAAATAAATAAAGTCAGATTTTTTTGCCAGTCAGTGCAACCACGTGATCGTAATCCTGCAAAGGGCCTATTGCGCATTACTAAGGGCGCGTTCACACTGGGATTCTAGATCGATCTGAGATCGATCTGAGATCGATCTAGGTCAAATGCGAGCTAAGTGTGAACGCAATTTTTTTTTCTAGATCGATCTCAGATCGATCTACAACTCCAGTGTGAACGCTCCCTCAGATCGATCTGAGATCGATCTGAGATCGATCTGAGATCGATCTCAGATCGATCCAAGTGTGAACGCAATTTTTTTTTCTAGATCGATCTGAGATCGATCTCAGATCGATCCAAGTGTGAACGCAAATTTTTTTTTCTAGATCGATCTCAGATCGATCCAAGTGTGAACGCAAGCGAGCTAGAAGTGGGCTATGTTTATATAATTAGAAATGTCAGCTATACTTTATAGTAACATTTACATACATATGTTTTATTTAATATTTCCCGTAGGGCTCGTCAGTCACAATTTACATTTATAAAGAAATGCGAAAATAGACGGTCATTTATTGTATCACGGCTCGTACGGTGATGGAAAAGCCGCGTATAGCACAGTTCCGTGTGAACGCCTAAACGTACAACTTTTTGAACGGTTACAAATTCGTCCGGAACCGTGTAGACGGCCGTTAGGTTGGATGTTCAAAGCGCAACAACTGAAACGAGATATAATGGCGCTTTTTGAGCAAACTTGAAATAATCCCAATAATTATTATTTGTATTTCCTGCGGGGACTCATCAGTTTCTCAATATATCACCGCGTAAACTGCAGCTTATAAGCCCTGGGCTTATACAAGTTCGTAATGGTTTATGGGTGGGCTTATAAACGGCAATTGTTGTTGTTTGAAAGTATATGGGCCTATAACCGGGAAGGCTTATAAGCTGGGGGAGGGGGCGGTATGGCCTTATTTTGAGCGTTCACCCAACAGGCCACGTGCAGGACTTGCGACATTTTGGGCGAGCGCTTAATTTCAAGCACCTTTTCGCAAGACAAGTCACACGATTTTTCTGTTGAAGTCATAAACGGCCTACACAAACCAAAGCTATGTAGACTACACTAGACAGCGCCATCTAAGCCTGGTCATTTTCAAAAGCAATATACGCCACGTTTACAAGCAGCAAAGGCATGATTCCAATGATCCCGCAATGTTGTGGTAGTAGAAAATCACGAATAATCACGTGCATCACTCGAGCGTACTGCTCATGAATGTTCACAACTAATTTACATATAAGCAGAATCATGACCATATAAAAACGAGTTTAATACGAAATCATTCTACTAACATTGAAAATGTTCACCATAGAGCAAATCTAACTCAGAGAAACAGAAGAAAGAAAGAAAAAAAAAAGAATTATTGATACTACATTTGACTGGGATTCGAACCCGAGACTTCTGCGTCGTAGTCCAACGTCTTACCTATTCTCCCAAAAATAACAACTTTTCAAGTATCCAGTGTGAACGCAAATCCAAAGTGGACTCAGATCGATCTGAGATCGATCTCAGATCGATCTCAGATCGATCCAAGTGTGAACGCAATTTTTTTTTCTAGATCGATCTCAGATCGATCTCAGATCGATCTAGAACCCCAGTGTGAACGCGCCCTAAGACTAAATTATTAACATTGTCATCATTTTGCTACTTATGCTTGCGCTTGTACTTATGCTTGCTACTTATGCTTGCGCTTGTACTTATGCTTGCTACTTATGCTTGCGCTTGTACTTATGCTTGCTACTTATGCTTGCGCTTGTACTTATGCTTGCTACTTATGCTTGCGCTTGTACTTATGCTTGCTACTTATGCTTGCGCTTGTACTTATGCTTGCTACTTATGCTTGCGCTTGTACTTATGCTTGCGCTTGTACTTATGCTTGCTACTTATGCTGGCGCTTGTACTTAATTATGCGTTGCTAGTGACAATCAGGCTTTTTAAAACGCTAGAAAAAACTGACGCTCTTCGGGTCGGTGTAAATTCTGCGTAAATTCGAGTAATTTGTGTGTAAATGTCCAAAACCGTGTTAATTACTTTACACGGAATTTAAACAGAATTGATACAAAATTTACATGAAAATAACACCGCCATGCAAGAGAGAGCGAGCGTATAGTGTCATTCTGTGTAAATTAAATTGGTTTTACACGACTTTACGTCGCCGCTAACTGTGCGTGTTTTCCAATATTGACGCCGGCTTATGGTCTATGTATGATTAATCATTATTCTGATAGGGTACGAACGCTGAGTTCTCGCACCAATCTAGTAGTAAATGTTGTTAGAGTACCCTATCTATTTGTCTCATTTGTGGTATTCAGTATTAAAGTAGCGCCAAATGTCGCATAGATAAAGTAGTCGTAGTCTGTTCTAAACGTACTGAAACTTGATTGGTGCAATTGTTTTGCACTCAAATGGCTTTCCACAATTTATTATGATCTTTTTGTTATTTTTAGAATCAAGTCAGTGCCTTGTACATTTAAATTCTTTTTGATTTGAGAAGAATTCGAAAACACTATATTTATGCTGTGTGCGGCTAATCTTATATTTTGTATTTTTAAAATAAATTCAAGTTTAAAAAAAAATATGTAGCTAGTTTATTTGCGATATTTTTGACTGTGAATCTTGTAGTTTGAAGTCAAAAACGTCGCTATTAAACTCACAAAGGCTAAAAGTAAGATAAATAATGTTAAAGTCAATTGTTCAAACCGAAAACGCACATTTATAGAATTATGTAATTTAGACTGAGCAAAAAATACAATTGTAAAATTGAAATTCAGTGGTCTTGTATCGTTACTATACCTGTTACGTGTACTTCCGATTTACGATTCGAACTCGTATCACTGCCATTTAACATCACAAATAATAGCTAATAACTCAACAAATTCACTACAAATTCAAACACATACTTACTGAGTATCCCTGACTTGTGACCGAAGATTCTCCTCAGCAACCGTCGAGTTTGTCTCACATTCAATCATCAGCAAATTCAGCGTTAATATTAAAACGACTACCAGCGAAAAACCGACTGAAAATTTGTCTAAATTTCTACAAAACATTTTGAATTAAAAAAAACCGTAGCTAAGAGGTACTTGGATTATTTCGTCGGAGAAATTATCTTCTTTTCGGCCTTGGTGTAGTAGCAAAACGCTCAGACATGTGGCGTATGAGCATTTGTGATTAACATTGGATCTTTTTTGTTATTCGTCTATTGTCCTCTGGTCGTTTATTTTAGGATTTTTGATTTGACCAGCCGTGAAGCTGGTTGCCATGTGGATCACGTGACCTTTACTTGGTAATAATATCCATGTATCAAATAATCGTGTTATGGGAATATAGAATGAGAAATAAAATGAGAAATAAAATGAGAAATAACATGAGAAATAACATGAGAAATAACATGAGAAATAACATGAGAAATAAAATGAGAAATAAAATGAGAAATAAAATGAGAAATAAAATGAGAAATAACATGAGAAATAACATGAGAAATAAAATGAGAAATAAAATGAGAAATAAAATGAGAAATAAAATGAGAAATAAAATGAAAAATAAAATAAGAAATAGAATCCTTGAATATCAAATAAATGGACAATTTTTTTAGGCGAGCAAAACTACCGTGAAACTGAAATCAATGAAAGCTGATGTTGACAAATAAATTGCGTGTAAATTTACGATTCCGCGGAACGATTCCGTGCCGTGACCGTGCTGTGGCCGTGCCGTGCTCTGACCGTGCCGTGCTCTGACCGTGCCGTACTCTGACCGTGCCGTGCTATGACCGTGCCGTGCTCTGACCTTGCCGTGCTCTGACCGTGCCGTGCTATGACCGTGCCGTGCTCTGACCTTGCCGTGCTCTGACCGTGCCGTGCTGTGGCCGTACCGTGCTATGACCGTGCCGTGCTATGACCGTGCCGTGCTAGAGCAGATTTCGTATGACTGTGAAAAACCACGGCGCACGGCACGGCACGGTCACGGCACGGATTCATTCGAAATCCTAAATCATCACGGTCACGGCACGGCACGTCCGTGCCGTAAGTTTTTCACAGTCATTCGAAATCTGCTCTATGACCGTGCCGTGCTATGACCGTGCCGTGCTATGGCCGTGCTATGACCGTGCCGTGCTATGACCGTGTCGTGCTATGACCGTGCCGTGCTATGGCCGTGCCGTGATTTTCAGTAATCTACACTACTGGTAATGCGAGTGAAGTCCTTATTTCTCTAAGCTAAGATTTAAGCTGAAGGATTAACCACGACAGAATCACTTTGTAAAAGCAGGTTTCGCTCTTAAGACTCTTCCGTTTCTCTCGTGCTTAGCAACATACCGCTGCAATATAATACCCTGATAAGAAATTTACATATCGAAACCATTTAATCAACATGAACAATAAACGTTATTTAATACGAAATTTTTTAAACGACTTATTCAACAACATAATACTACGATTTGCAAGCAACCGTATAGCGTAAACGTTCTTGTCTGTCTTAGGTACAAGTTGTTAACGTTAGGCGGCGACGTTTGGCGTGTGAAATCTAGAGTTTTAGCCTGTTTGTATAGAAATAAGATTTTTTAGGAAAATAAAATGTTGTTGACACCGCTTTCGCAAAATTTAATGCTCTTTTTCATTTTCTCTTATCGAAATGGCGAAAATAAAGCCTCGCGAAATGCTGTCTTAACCAAAATCGCGAAATTAAGTACGCCCGAAATTAAGTACGAATAAGGGTATATACTTTCTTGGACACCAAAGCATTGTTACAATAGGATAATGTATTTTAATAGATCATTATGCCCATGTTTATTTGTAACGGGATAATATAGTAATAAAACTAAGGATATAAGAAATATCTAGTCACAGGAATAACAACAGAAAGCTGGTTGTTGAGTTGAAAGTAGAATTGTTTTAAAATCTTCTTTGTCTAATTGACACTAGTAAAAAGTAGTTATAAGGCCTGATAATCAACGGCTAAAACAAACGAGGGAGTGTCCAAGGGCATTATAAACACATATACACGATAAACGAACTCATCGACTGTACTCAATTGGTCGTGCCAGCAGAGACACCACGTGATGCAACCCCAGAATCAATGTCTTCAATAGCGGGTTTGTTGTCCTGATCGTCTTCAGATGCAGTGCAAGTAGAGGCGCCAGCTGCTGAGTTGTCAAGGTTATCTGATGCGTCATCGTGATCTGTACTCCAAGTGGGTGCGTCACGCCCAAGCTCCCTCCTCACGGCCAAAGCCTCTCGAGAGTTCTTAGGCTTCTTGAGCCCCAAAAGGACCTCAATGTTGACAATGTTCTCATCCCACTCAGTATGCAGTCGGTGTAGACTTGACGTCTTAGTCTCGGGGACGTTAGCCATGACTGGAACTCGTTCGTGTTTGTCTACTTTCACTGATAACCCACTCAATGGTTCCTTATTAGGAGGGGCGCCAGAGGTCGAAGGACCAGTTGGTTTGGACACCCCCATATTCAAAGTGCGTTTAATCAACTCATAAATGTCAGGAATCGTTCCACCAGACACTTCACCAAATCTATCAGGGACAGCCCACTTGAATTCCTTCTCTGTCTTCAAACTTTGTTTGCGCTCGATCTTCTCTGACTTTCCACCATTGGAGTTGATGCTCGTCCAGGAATTTCTAGAAGTGGAGTTAACTGTCTTGGTTTGGGTCTGGAAATGTAACGAGATTCGGTCATAAAATTATCAATGAGTCGTAAACACTGTACTGACTTGTCTAGGCTTGTAAATACCTCTAGCGCGAGGTCCGCGTACGGGAAGTTTTGGACCAAGTTTTCCCCCACGGTCTTATGGCCCAAGCGCATAGCGCGCGGGCCATAAAAAAGTGGGGTAAAACGAGGATCCATAACTTCCCGCACGGACCGAGCAAGGGAGGTTAATAAGATATTTATTATATAGCTTTTCCTCACTTTTCTGTTTTCAGCGGGCCGTGCGGGAAGTTACGGCCCGCTAATTGACCAATAAGAGCGCGCGTAGTATCTGTGCTATATAATAATGTAAGTTATTCCCATGAACAGATATTTCATTGCTCACCTTTCCAGTCTTCTTTTCCATGTCTCTAACGTACGCGTCGCCTTTCCCTGAAGCACAGCTTGTCAATGAGTTGTCGTCTCGTGCAGAACATGACAACACACTTCCACCATCATCCGTCACAATACCGGAACTTCTTGGACTCTTAACCCATTCCAAGTCTTGTATGCTTAAGTTGTCTTGAAAGCTACAGTTACCTGCTCTTCCTTGGCTGTAGGCTGGTCTGTGTGGGCCGATCAAGTCTGCTGCGGAATGACGCCATTGAGGCGAGGAAGCTCGTTTGTTGTCTTGTTTGGAATCTTTTGTCTCGGTGGAACTCGATGCACCGTTCAGTTGTGTTCCGTCTCTTCTTTCACTGGAGTCGTTCTTGTTTGAAATCTTGGACCACGACCACGACAACCAGCTCTTTTTACCGTGTGACATTATACTTTCACGAGAGATGTTCTCCACATCCTGATTTCTCCCACTCGCCGAGTGCGAGGCAGACACCGATGAACGGCTTGTACTACGATTTGAATGGCGCGCTTCGTGGGTGCTTTTGTTTTGAAATATACCATGATTGGAGTTACTAGTCTTTTTAGTCCTCATGGAGATGTTCGATGGCTGCTCGTTGATGGATACTAACGAGAGAGCAGAATCTTGACGAGCTGGCACGCGCCGCGCTGCCTCATCTGGAACTATTAAAAGAACACAAGCAAGTTGTAAAATATATCACAACGAATTACTTAAGAGTTCTGTAGAATGCGCGCAACGTTCTAATCAAGTAAGCGCGCTGGCCGGTAATTAGTTCTAATTATATCGTTAAATTATCAGACATTAATGACGTCATCTTTGCACAATTAATTTGTCAAAACTTTGGATCAAAAGTTTCTTTTTTTGTCTTCGTTTTATTGTGTAAATACAGTGATTCTCTATAAAATAATAAAATACTTCAAATATATCGAATTTAAAAGTCCACTATTTTCCCGCCTTACTTTGTTCATCTATGACGTCATGCAAGATACAATAAAACATCACATTGACGAAAGAATGCCACGCGTTAGCAATACGCCCTGTTGGACGAGGCCTTTGCTGGCGATGTTGCCGTCTTTGATTTAGATAGTCCATAATAGTCTGAAATGAAAAGAGTTGTCACGTGACTTGGTGACATTTCAAAAATTGAGCAAAACGAAAAGTAAACGAAAAATCACTCGTTTCACTCACCAAAGTGAAGTGTCACAAGACATCTCTAGGAATCACTGTTATTTCACGAAAGAAAACTATGAATTGTAGATTTAACCAACTAAATACACGCTGCCAAAACTAGCACTGTTAGTGTCTTGAGAGTCTGTAAAAACCCACTGTAATTGGTTAATTCATTGTTTACGTCACTATGCCGATTGACAGGTTAACCATCCCGTTATCAATTTACTGTCGATTAACCGTGATAATACCAACCCCCTTAAATCGAACAGCAGTGCCAAAATTAACTCCAGAAATGAAAAGAACGGCTCGAAATTAGTAAAAGGGCGAAGTTTCAGCGCATAATGTTTGACATAGAAGAAATGACATTAAAAATAAAATCGATCGTTTTCTAAGATTTTGTTTGGAAAATGCATTGGATGACAAGAGCCGTGCCATCCAATGCATTTTCCAAACAAAATCTTAGAAAACGATTGATTTTACTTTTTTAGTCATTTCTCCTTTGTCGAGCCGTGCCATCCAATGCATTTTCCAAACAAAATCTTAGAAAACGATTGATTTTACTTTTTTAGTCATTTCTCCTTTGTCAGACATTATGCGCTGAAACTTCGCCCTTTTACTAATTTCGAGCTGCTCTTTTCATTTCTGGAGTTCATTTTGACGCTGCTGTTCGATTTATGGGAGTTAGGGTCACGTGACCTTAGTGCAAGTCGCCTATTGTTGAACTTGCGAATATAAAAAGGAAAATAAAAAGTTACGTATACTAGGCTAAATTTATAATAATGTAATAACAATAATAATAAATACAGTAAAACCCCGCAAATAAGAACCATAACAATAACAATATAATACATAAACAAGTGAATAGTAGCGATATAAAACGACGTATCGGTGTCATGCTGACGCCATTATCAAGTTACAAAAAAGCGAGTATTCAGAGTCTATAAAGTCACTAATTTACATAAGGTGTTACTAGTTAAACAAACAGTTTTATATCGCCACTATTCACTTGTTTATGTATTAGTAAATCCTTGTTAATCAAAATAATATAATAATAATAATATTATAATAATAAATAATAATTGTGAAGATTTAACCGTGTTTAATATCGCTGTTTACACATATAAACTCAGCCTTCGATATTTCACAACAACTCGCTATTTGGCCACGAGGCCAAGGTCATGGTCAGTCTCCATATATGGTGCGTGACGTGTAACGTCACACAACCTTCGCATCATCCCCCCTACAAAAGGGAACAGTCTCTAACTAATGGTAATTCAACAAAAATAACAGTAACAATCAATGACAGTCGTTAGTCATATCAAGTATAAGAGTTTCTCTTAGTTAGTTCCTTTCTAAGTCTTTGTGCCTTCTTCAGCAGCTGTGGCCTCAGCTTCCGGATTCTTATCTCCTCAGCCTCTACTTGGGTCCCTTGCATACGAACGCACTTGTTCACTTCTGAAAGTAACTTAGTCAGCTGTAAGCTGTTAAGAATCCATTCTCCGTAGCGATCTGGTGGACGTCTTAATCTAGTGGGATGTTGTCTTGATGACTCTGTTTCCACAGTCTCAATGTCAGAGTTGTTGCTTTCTTCACCGTCCTCATCGCTTGGTGCATTTGGAGCAACATCACTGCTAGTGTTAGCTGTAGTTGGGGTGTCATCTGTATTATCTGTATTGACTTCAGGGCTGGTGTCCTCGAGATCTCAGCGATTTGGGCTACGAACTCTAGCTGAGAAGTAAGCGAATATTGGCAGAATATTGGCAGAAAAACATGGGTGATGAGGATAAAACAGCGGCGAGCGACGATCGAGACAGTGTCGACTTCAACTAGTAGTAAGGGAAAAGCACGCCATCAACTTCGGGAGAAACGAAGGTAAAATCTAAGTCAATTGACTTGACTCCCATGCAAGAGCTTGCTAATACGTTGGCAGAAGTTCTCAAAAGTGCAACAGCATCAACTGTAAGTGTTAGTTCAGAAGCAACAGCAGCAAGGAATGTCAAACCGCCGAGAGCTTACTCGGTTGGACACAATTTCAAAACATGGTTAGCACAGTTCATGCAATATATTAACCTCGTGAGAGTAAGAGAAGCTGATCGCAAAGCGTACCTGCTAACCTTATTAGACCAGCCAGCATTCAGGGCTGTTGAGCTGTTACGATTGCCTCAAGAACTTTCGTTTAACGATTTTACGGCAAAGCTTAGCAAGCGTTTTGACTCGGGCAAATCCAAGGAAGATTACAAATTGCAGTTAAGGTCGAGGCGCCAAAGGTCAAACGAAGATATCGATAGCTTTGCAGACGCATTACTAGAGATCGTTGAAAATGCCTATCCAGAGGCTGAATATAGTTTTAAAGTGGAACTGGCAAGGGATCAGTTTATTCAAGGGGTGGAAATATGTGATGATGTGAGGGAGAGAGTCTTCATAAGTCAACCAGAGACACTCGCTGATGCAGTTCGCACTGTACATCGAATAGAAAGTGCACGCAAAGCTTGTAAATCTAGCCAACCAGTGAGTAAAGCGAGAGTGAATGCAGTTGCACCTGCAAGCGATGATAAAACCTCTGCTGAAATCCGTGAGCTCAAAGAATTAGTTGTTGGTATGAGTCAGAAATTACAAGAGTTGGAGAGAAAAGTGTCTGATAGGCCAGCTAGGACCCCACGCCGAGCTAATGTTGAATGCTATGCCTGCCATGGCCATGGGCACTATGCACGAGAGTGCCCTGCTGCTGGAAATGCATCATCGGGAAATGGGGAAGGGGGCCTGCCGAGGGGCAACCAGGTCTCTCGCAACCAGTAGTGTCTGCCTCTGAACATGTAAACGAAAATCATCAGTCATCTGAGCCAGACCCAAGCAATGTAATTTCAGTAATATCAGATTCTGGCATTTATATAACAGGACTTGTAAATCATCGTGTTACACCTATTTTACTTGATACTGGAGCGACAGTTAGTGTATTGAGCGAGGAAACGTGGAAAAAAAGTGGCGTTAGCTCGGAATTGAATCCAGTGTCTGGGAGCTTGACAACAGCGAATGGGGAGGTTTTGACTGTTCTCGGAGAGACAAAAACAAGACTTCGCATAGGTGATTTCGATGGTTACTGGGATATCATTGTGGCACGCGGATTGACGCATGAATGTTTACTAGGATCGGATTTCTTTCATTACTACAAATGCCAAATTTGTTACAATACTGGAACTTTTGCTATTGCGGGAACTGAGGTACCAATAAGATTTCAAACAGGGAACCCAGCAGTGTGTAGGGTGTACCTCGAAAGGGATGTGGAGATTGGGCCTGGGACCGAGCAGCTGTTCACAGTGAAACTTGAGGGGGGGTGTGAACGTAATAATGGGAGTCCTGGTGTAATAGAAGAGGTGCATGAAACGGTAATTGGAGAGACAGGTATTTCTGTTGCACGAGCGCTAGTGATACCCAGAGATAGTTTAACTGTAGTGCACCTTACGAACTTCACTGATCAACCAGTTAAGGTGTGTTCAGATGATCCCATCGGAAAGTATTGCCCATTAAGTACTGTGAATTTTAAAGTAACATCCATAGACACTCGTAGTGAGACTGAGGTGGGGGGAGATGCTCCAGTGCCAATACCATTCTAAATAATGATGAAGAACTTTGGAAACACAGTGTATATAAGAAGGAACTAGACAGTAAGGAGTTACCGTTTACATTAGAGTCTGAGAATTTGAGTGATGAACAGAGGGGGCAGTTTACCTCCTTGATGAATGATTATGCTGATGTGTTCGCAAAGAGTAATTCAGATTTGGGAAAGACTGATTTGATTGAACACTGTATCGATGTAGGTGATGCGAAGCCGGTGAAGCTACCACCTCGGCGGACACCCCCTCATCAACGAGAAGTGATTGATCATCAGCTGGATGATCTACTAGCCCATGGGAGGATAGAACCATCACAGAGCCCATGGAGCAGCCCCGTTGTTCTAGTCCGAAAGAACGATGGCTCCTATCGGATGTGCATTGATTATAGATGTCTGAATAAGTATACCATAAAAGATGCGCATCCACTCCCCAGAACAGATGATGTATTGGAAGTAATGTCAGGCGCACATTGGTTTACCTGCCTGGACCTCGCCTCCGGGTATTGGCAAATGAAGGTGTCCGAGAAAGACCGGCCCAAAACAGCATTTGTAACACACCGTGGCCAATTCCAATGGACGGTGATGCCTTTCGGGTTAACCAATGGTCCCGCTAGTTTCCAACGACTAATGAACATGGCCCTGAATGGACTCACCTGGACACATTGTTTAGTTTATATTGACGATATCATAATATGGTCTAGGTCATTTGAAGAGCATCTACATCGCCTACGTCTGGTCTTCAGCAGGATTCGTCAAGCGGGACTTAAGCTTAAACCAGCTAAGTGTCAGTTCCTGAAGCAGAGGGTCACCTTCCTCGGGCATGTGGTGTCATCGCAGGGCATCGAGACAGACCCTGAAAAGACCAAGCGGTTGTTGATTGGCCGGTCCCAGTGGACGTCAAGGAGTTGCAGCGGTTTTTAGGGCTTGTGGGGTATTACAGGCGCTTTGTAACAGAATTCTCTACCACCGCAGAGCCATTATACCGACTGTGTAAGAAGTTCACCCCGTTCCAGTGGGGCAGCAAAGAACAAATGGCCTTTGAGGAACTGAAGAAGTCACTGGTCAGTGCGCCTGTCCTCGCATACCCTAACTTTTCAACAGATGCTGGAAGGTTCATCCTCGACACAGATGCTAGTCAACAGCTTGGTATAGGTGCTGTCCTCTCACAGTTGCAGCCAGATGGAACAGAGAGAGTTATTGCATATGGCAGTCGGTCACTTAATGACCACGAGAAAAATTACTGCACTACAAGGCTAGAGATGCTGGCAATGGTAACGTACATTGATCACTTTCGTTACTATTTGTTGGGACGCAGATTTCTTTTAAGAACTGACCATCATTCATTGCGGTGGTTGATGTCATTCAAGCAACCGGAAGGACAGGTAGCTCGCTGGTTAGAACGATTGCAAGAATATGACTTCGATGTCGAGCACCGCCCAGGTAAATCTCACATTAATGCCGACGCGATGTCCCGGAGACCAAGACGCCAACATGGAGACTGTCCATCATGCAAGTCCACCGCAGGAGCAGAGTCACATGTTTCCAAGTTGACGTTGGTGCAGTTGGCTGGGACTACGAGTTCAGTTACGCAGGACTTGTGGTCAGAAGAATCGCTAGCAAGCACACAACAAGAGGATGCCGCTATAGGGCCAGTGCTGACGTCTCTACTTCAGGGAGAGGGGAAGCCAACCCAGCAAGTGCTACAGTCTTTGAGTCCCACTACACGTGCAGTCATAGCGCAGTTCGAGCTGTTGGAGGTGAAGAATGGTGTACTCTACAGGAAGGAATTGAAGAAGGGACGAGCAACCAAAGGTCAAGTAGTTTTACCGGAGAAACTGATTACACCAGCACTGCAGCAGTGCCATGATGGTTTAGCTGGAGCACATATGGGACGATTTAAGACACTCAGGAAGATGAAAGCACGTTTTTGGCGTCCAGGTTTGACAAAGCGTGTTCACGAATACTGCGACAACTGTCTTACTTGCTGCAAATGTAAGCCTCGTAAGCGTTCCAGAGCACCATTGCACCCGATTCCCTCCGGTTATCCTATGCAAAGGATTCATATGGACATTGTTGGCCCGCTACCACGAACCAAGAAAGGGAACAAGTATGTCTTGACTATGCAGTGTAGTTTTACCAAATGGGTAGAAGCGTTTCCAATTCCTAACCAACGTGCAACCACGTGTGCAAGGGTCTTCGTTAAGAACTGGGTGTGTAAGTTTGGCGTACCTGATAGTATACACACCGACCAGGGACGTAATTTCGAATCTAAGGTGTTCAGTGAGATGTGTAAGCTATTAGAGATGAACAAGACCAGATCTACGGCTTATCATCCAGAGGGAAATGGACAGATCGAAAACTTTCATCGTACACTAAAAAGTATGATCAAGACCAGAGTAGAGGAAGAACCTGACCGTTGGGATGAACACATGGAGTTTTGCCTGATGGCCTACCGCAGTAGTGTTCACTCGTCGACAGGACACACTCCTTATGAACTTATGTTCGGAAGAGAGATGCGGATTCCAGTTGATGTCATGATGGGGATGGTGCCTGAGGATGAGTCGTCAGAATGTTCATATTCTGAGAGTGTTAGCGAGCTACGTAACAAACTAGCGAAAGGCTACGAAGACGTGAGAACCAACCTACAAGCAGCACAACGGCGTCAAAAGGATGCCTTTGACAAAGGCGTCAGACACACAGTATATGAGCCTGGAGATCTTGTTCTTCGTTACAGTCCACAGCTCACACCCGGTGAAGAAGCCAGCAAGTTCCATCGAAACTGGCAGGGCCCGTATACAATTGTGGAACGCATAACTGAAATTACGTATCGCATAAGAAAGCTGGATAATAACACTCGTAGGAAAACGCTGGTCGTACATTTCAATAACTTGCGGTTATACAAGAGAAAGACAGAAGCGCAAGCACCACCAGACTTGACTTCAGGCCGCAGTGTCACCACAGAGGGTGCTGGTCGTCAAGCGGAAGATTTGGAGGACAATGATCGTGATGATGCTGAGTGGGTCCATGATGATTCTGGGTATGATGATGCAGTTACTGTACATGTCTCGGAGACCAACGAGAAGGCAAGTATGGGAGATCTCGAGGACACCAGCCCTGAAGTCAATACAGATAATACAGATGACACCCCAACTACAGCTAACATTAGCAGTGATGTTGCTCCAAATGCACCAAGCGATGAGGACGGTGAAGAAAGCAACAACTCTGACATTGAGACTGTGGAAACAGAGTCATCAAGACAACATCCCACCGCTGCCACCAATGTGAAGATTTAACCGTGTTTAATATCGCTGTTTACACATATAAACTCAGCCTTCGATATTTCACAACAACTCGCTATTTGGCCACGAGGCCAAGGTCATGGTCAGTCTCCATATATGGTGCGTGACGTGTAACGTCACACAACCTTCACATAATAATAAATGAACCCAAATGCGCTTCACAATCTAAAATTAATCAAACTAAAGGTGCGGACACACGGTGCAACATTGCACGCAACATGTATTAATTGTTGCAGCGTGTGTCCACCTCTGCAACATGTTGCGCGCAATGTTGCAGAAGTAGAATCGAGTCCTACTTCTGCAACATTGCGTGCAACAAATTACGTCGTATTAGCGCGCGCTAGTCAATTGCGAGCAAATGTTGCAGGGGTGGACACACGCTGCAACAAAATTGCCAGCAATATTGCACGCAATGTTGCACCGTGTGTCCGCACCTTAAGGGGACACCGAAATCACCAGTTCATATTTTTTTGTCAATATTTGGACCTCTCGATCGGTTGTTACGTGATTTCGGCTCGAACAATTCCCTTCTTACCTCGTCAGAGCATTACTAGGGACCTTTCACGAGGTTAAAAAAAATCGAAATAACGCTTGGCAGCAGATTTAGTGATGTAAATAGTGTCGTTTGAATATCAGCTGGCATTCACAAACGCGGCTTACAATGATAATTTTGAATACACCGTCCAACGAGCGAGTTAAAAAATACGGCAAACCGGTCATTCATTATGCGGGAGCCACCTTAACTGTACATTTAAACTTTATTTTTGATTATATTGTAAATAGTTATTGAAATGCCCCATGTGAACCTCTTACTATTAAAGATATGTATGTATCTACATTGTAGTAGAACAAGACGCTCAATGAGCGTACACTCGGGCATTATGACAAGGACAATGTCAGTTGCGTGAGGAGGGACCTGACAATGACTGACAGTTGCGTGACGAGGGAGGCTATGTATATATGTGTCGGTGAGCATAGATAAAAATCTCCGAATCGTACTTCCGTAGCACGTACTTGGAACGTCCAGTTGAGGTTCATATTCATGGTCAGACGGTTCTGATAACGTCTTTGGTTTCTTCGTTATCGCAGAGGAAAGTCGAACTTCGTATCTTTTAAACATCCAGTTGATTCAGACTACGGTATGATGTGACAAAGCTCGACCAATCTGCTGTCTCTGCCTATACATTGAAAGATCTTGTTCGATTTATCTCGAAATCAGAAAGGAATTATCGATTAAAAATCAAACGCTGCTTCTGTTAGATTTAAGATGTGACCTCAAGTGATCTCAAATACGTTTAAAGACGTATCACAGCGTACCTTGAAGAGTCGGAGATCTTTATCGATGCTCACCGACACAAATAGTCTCCCTCGTCACGCAACTGTCATTGTCATAATGCCCGACTACGCTCATTGAGCGTCTTCTTCTGTAATAGATCCCTAAAATCTAAGGACGTTTTGATTTCGATTGTATTTTTGCCGTTTACTGACCTGTTTTGAGCGTGGAAATTCTGTTTTAATTAGCGCTACGCGGCGGTTCTAAAATTAGGTCGCGTAATAGATGTATGACTCAGACAAGGATCATACAACTGTAATCGTACTGAAAAGAACACGGAGAAACCTACATTTTATCATGCAAACACAGTTTATTTTCAAAACAATTGACTAGCTTGCTCGCCTTTGCTTTGATGTAGTTTTGAAGTACGATTTTTACCATTCCTTTTCCTTCTGAATTTTTCAAACGTGGAATAAAATAAACATCCATCATGAGTTACTGAAAATAAAACACGGGTTTTAAACACGCTCATTTCACATACAAAAGCATACGCCGATTCGTGTGGGCCCGCTCTGAAAGAAGTCGTTTCATTTATAACAAAATCAAACGCTCCTTAGCTGCATCGTCGAACGATGAACTAGAATCCTGACTGACCTTTAATAGCTTGAAGATCTACAGTTGCTTTCAAAACTAACTGATTCAAGTCTACTTGAGTCCTGTGTGTCGTTTGTTTTCCCTTATCTGCTGAAAGATGACTTGTTCTCTCTCGATCCAGCCGACGAGCTTCTAGTCCTTCTACCACTTCTAGTCGTCGAACGATGAACTAGAATCTTGACCTTTAATAGCTTGAAGATCTACAGCTGCTTTCAAAACTAAGATTCAAGTCTACTTGAGTCCTAGTTGTGTGTCGTTTGTTTTCCCTTATCTGCTGAGTAATCTTGAAACTCGATACGATCAAATACTTCGCATTCTTTCTTCATTCTTCGCATTTTTTCTTCATTCCGTGACCATGAAAAAAACTAAAAAAAAGAAAGTCCATTTTATTACTCGGGCTTCCTTCGGAAGGGCCCGAGTAACTAAATAACTGTATTACGATAAGTGTTGTACACAAAACAAAACTGTAAATATCTTTTCAAAAACTCATTAATTGCTCGTGCCCAGGCCTAAGGCCGGGAACGAGTTTAAAAACACTGCTCATCTTTCTTTTTTTTGTGTGTGTGTGTTCAGGTCGCGAATTTGAAGAACGAGACAACGATGTCTGACCACGAGAGAGATTACAAATCACAAACCAATCAGGAAGCACCGGAGTTCAAGGGCCAATTTTCTATTTGTTAAGTCACTCTCAACCGTCTAAACCAGCCGTTTATACAAATTCTGAGCTGGCCGGTATTATGTTGTCTCTTCGTTCTTCACAGCTCAAGTCACTCACGAATGGAAGGTGGAGACCCATAAGTATGCGTCTTTCGTGCTGCAGTGCATCCCAGTGCGCAATCGCACCAGGGCACGAGTGAACGCTTGTTAAATCGTCTAGTTTAATTCATAAAATTTTGGTTCAATTAGACACATGGATGGACCTTTACAACCGATTTCGTCATCATTATTAGTATAAAACAATACCAACAAGGATGGATTTACAATCAATAAAAACCACCTGAACTTTGTGATATCATTAGATCACTTACAAACTAACCAGCAAAGGCTGGACAATCCATATAACAACTATCTACAACAATGGAACACTTTTTGAAACTGAATATTTTTGAGAAACTTGCAGCTATGACAGGAATTTATACACCTGTTTCCTCTTTACAATCTACGTAGACCGAGCTCACGCCTACCTGGCATCTAGTTTATAATAGACAAGACAGGACTTATCCACCTGTTTCCTCTTTTATAATCTACGTAGACCGAGCTCACGCCTACCTGGCATCTAGTTTATAATAGACAAGACAGGACTTATCCACCTGTTTCCTCTTTATAATCAACGAATAGACCGAGCTGACGCCTGGACTTATCCACCTGTTTCCTCTTTACAATCTACGTAGACCGAGCTCACGCCTACCTGGCATCTAGTTTATAATAGACAAGACAGGACTTATCCACTTGTTTCCTCTTTATAATCTACGTAGACCGAGCTCACGCCTACCTGGCATCTAGTTTATAATAGACAAGACAGGACTTATCCACCTGTTTCCTCTTTATAATCTACGTAGACCGAGTTCACGCCTACCTGGCATCTAGTTTATAATAGACAAGACAGGACTTATCCACCTGTTTAAGTTTCCTCTTTATAATCTACGTAGACCGAGCTCACGCCTGGACTTATCCACCTGTTTCCTCTTTACAATCTACGTAGACCGAGCTCACGCCTACCTGGCATCTAGTTTATAATAGACAAGACAGGACTTATCCACCTGTTTCCTCTTTACAATCTACGTAGACCGAGCTCACGCCTACCTGGCATCTAGTTTATAATATAGACAAGGCAGGACTTATCCACCTGTTTCCTCTTTACAATCTACGTAGACCGAGCTCACGCCTACCTGGCATCTAGTTTATAATAGACAAGACAGGACTTATCCACCTGTTTCCTCTTTACAATCTACGTAGACCGAGCTCACGCCTGGACTTATCCACCTGTTTCCTCTTTATAATCTACGTAGACCGAGCTCACGCCTACCTGGCATCTAGTTTATAATAGACAAGACAGGACTTATCCACCTGTTTCCTCTTTACAATCTACGTAGACCGAGCTCACGCCTACCTGGCATCTAGTTTATAATAGACAAGACAGGACTTATCCACCTGTTTCCTCTTTACAATCTACGTAGACCGAGCTCACGCCTGCTCTACTGGCATCTAGTTTATAATAGACAAGACAGGACTTATCCACCTGTTTCCTCTTTACAATCTACGTAGACCGAGCTCACGCCTACCTGGTATCTAGTTTATATATGGACAAGACAGGACTGATCCACCTGTTTCCTCTTTACAATCTACGTAGACCGAGCTCACGCCTACCTGGCATCTAGTTTATAATATAGACAAGACAGGACTTATCCACCTGTTTCCTCTTTACAATCTACGTAGACCGAGCTCACGCCTGGACTTATCCACCTGTTTCCTCTTTACAATCTACGTAGACCGAGCTCACGCCTACCTGGTATCTAGTTTATAATAGACAAGACAGGACTACGTAGACCGAGCTCACGCCTACCTGGCATCTAGTTTATAATAGACAAGACAGGACTTATCCACCTGTTTCCTTACAATCTACGTAGACCGAGCTCCGCCTACCTGGCATCTACGTAGACCGAGCTCACGCCTACCTTATCACCTAGTTTCCTCTTTACAATCTACGTAGACAGCTCACGCCTGGACTTATCCACCTGTTTCCTCTTTACAATCTACGTAGACCGAGCTCACGCCTACCTGGCATCTAGTTTATAATAGACAAGACAGGACTTATCCACCTGTTTCCTCTTTACAATCTACGTAGACCGAGCTCACGCCTACCTGGTATCTAGTTTATAATGGACAAGACAGGACTGATCCACCTGTTTCCTCTTTATATATAATCTACGTAGACCGAGCTCACGCCTACCTAACATCTAGTTTATAATATAGACAAGACAGGACTTATCCACCTGTTTCCTCTTTACAATCTACGTAGACCGAGCTCACGCCTGGACTTATCCACCTGTTTCCTCTTTACAATCTACGTAGACCGAGCTCACGCCTACCTGGTATCTAGTTTATAATAGACAAGACAGGACTGATCCACCTGTTTCCTCTTTATAATCTACGTAGACCGAGCTCACGCCTACCTGGCATCTAGTTTATAATAGACAAGACGGGACTTATCCACCTGTTTCCTCTTTACAATCTACGTAGACCGAGCTCACGCCTACCTGGCATCTAGTTTATAATAGACAAGACAGGACTTATCCACCTGTTTCCTCTTTACAATCTACGTAGACCGAGCTCACGCCTACCTGGTATCTAGTTTCCTCTAATAGACATCTACCTGTTTATCTTTATAATAGACAAGACAGGACTTATCCACCTGTTTCCTCTTTACAATCTACGTAGACCGAGCTCACGCCTACCTGGCATCTAGTTTATAATAGACAAGACAGACTCACGCCTGTTTCCTCTTTACTTATCCACCTGTTTCCTCTTTACAATCTACGTAGACCGAGCTCACGCCTACCTGGCATCTAGTTTTATAATAGACAAGACAGGACTTATCCACCTGTTTCCTCTTTATAATCTACGTAGACCGAGCTCACGCCTACCTGGCATCTAGTTTATAATAGACAAGACAGGACTTATCCACCTGTTTCCTCTTTATAATCTACGTAGACCGAGCTCACGCCTACCTGGCATCTAGTTTATAATAGACAAGACAGGACTTATCCACCTGTTTCCTCTTTACAATCTACGTAGACCGAGCTCACGCCTAACTGGCATCTAGTTTATAATAGACAAGACAGGTGACTTATCCACCTGTTTCCTCTTTACAATCTACGTAGACCGAGTTCACGCCTACCTGGCATCTAGTTTATAATAGACAAGACAGGACTTATCCACCTGTTTCCTCTTTACAATCTACGTAGACCGAGCTCACGCCTACCTGGCATCTAGTAGATAGGATTTATCCACCTGTTTCCTCTTTATAATCTACGTAGACCGAGCTCACGCCTAACTGGCATCTAGTTTATAATAGACAAGACAGGACTTATTCACCTGTTTCCTCTTTACAATCTACGTAGACCGAGCTCACGCCTACCTGGCATCTAGTTTATAATAGACAAGACAGGACTTATCCACCTGTTTCCTCTTTACAAACTACGTAGACCGAGCTCACGCCTACCTGGCATCTAGTTTATAATAGACAAGACAGGACTTATCCACCTGTTTCCTCTTTACAATCTACGTAGACCGAGCTCACGCCTACCTGGCATCTAGTTTATAATAGACAAGACAGGACTTATCCACCTGTTTCCTCTTTACAATCTACGTAGACCGAGCTCACGCCTACCTGGCATCTAGTTTATAATAGACAAGACAGGACTTATCCACCTGTTTCCTCTATACAATCTACGTAGACCGAGCTCACGCCTGGACTTATCCACCTGTTTCCTCTTTATAATCTACGTAGACCGAGCTCACACCTACCTGGCATCTAACATACCACGGAAAATTAAATGTTGGTTATTTGTTTTTTACCACACACAAAAAAAAAAACAGAAATCGCGTAAGTTAATACCTACGAACTTTTGCTCAAAAACATTTCAGATCGCGCGATCACCGGGTATATAATTTTCTCGCTTTTTCATTGGTTGGTGGAATTTGTAAACAAACATCTTGCCGTCCTGATTGGTTGGATTGTGACAAGCAACCATTTCAATGCTACTTGCAAGCTTATCAAATCAGTTTTCAAATTTGGGGATCACCAGCCAAAATCAGTCCAAAATCAGAGTTTTAAAGTCTGAAAGAAACTCTCAGAGAATTATTTATCAGTGGCGAAAGCTTCACCTTGTGCCTGGTCATTGTGTGAAATCTGAAAGATGCCTTTTTGACAGTCAACAAAGCTGAAAAATACTCTAAAATCTGGAAAACGTAGTCAATGGAGAAAAGCACGAGGTCGCTTGAAAAATATGAAATAACGTTAGAAAACAGCACTTCAGCGGAGTATTGATGGTCTGTGGATTTTCTCAAGTCATGGATTTACCATCAGAGAGTCCAAAAGTCAACAAATGAACTATTTTTGCCGTGAATAGCATCGATACGATAGATCTAGTTTTTACTTGAATGAAAGAACAAACTGTGGAGAATGTAGCTGCAACTGATGAAAGATTTGGCTTGCTATGAACTGTGCCTGTGGTTGTGGTTTACGAAAGTCAGTTCGGCATGTACTCTTAGTCAGTGTAAAATATGTAATGTAGCTGAAAACATCTTTTTCGTTTGACAAATGTTGTTTTTTTGCATCAGATGATGAGAACCGTGGTATGTAACAATCCCCTACTCTTACGAAGAGTTCAACAGGTTCTTTTAATGTCCCCCGTGAACAGGTTAGATTTGGGTCGGGAGACAGGACCTACGGTTTAACGTCCTTATCCGAGAAGACGTGAAGGTCTAACCATTTGCAGATGTAATTACAAAGGCAGCACCTTCTCCTCATTTATTTTAAAGTGCCTATGAAACGAAAATGTCGATCCTTGTTTTATTGTACATTATTGTTGTTTGGTCTTTCTCTGAACATTTGCTGTATTTAAACATCG
Organism: Actinostola sp. cb2023; assembly: GCA_033675265.1. NCBI lineage: Eukaryota > Metazoa > Cnidaria > Anthozoa > Actiniaria > Actinostolidae > Actinostola > Actinostola sp. cb2023. The sequence continues at coordinate 12,419 of JAUJYZ010000466.1, read as the reverse complement.
ACTTTGAGCGTGCGAACATTTTCTTTTCGCGGTTCGAAAATTATCATTTTCAACCAAAATGTGCGACAAGAGACTGGGCCCTTGACAATGGCTCGGTGATGTCATAAGTTGTGTATGCCTTTGTTTGCATAACTTATGACATCACATTTCTATAGTTTGACCGAGCGGGAATTGTCGCACTTTGAAACCCAAAATGCCCAACTTCGTGCGCGAAATAGAAAATGTTCCTGAAGCTCAATTCACTTTTTATTAACGCCATGTAAACAAGCAAATAGTAAACTTTCGTAGTAGCAAATAAAAACGGGGTCTGTTTTTTCGTTTCATAGGCACTTTAAGACCCTGAGTAATGGTCCGGCCGGGACTTATCAACCTGATTCCTCTTTATAATCTATATAGACCGGGCTCACGCCTACCTGGCGTCTAGTTATTATTATTATTGTTATTATTATTATTATCCATTATTATTATTATTATTATTATTATTATTATTATTATTATTATTATTATTATTATTGTTATTATTATTATTATCCATTATTATTATTATTATTATTATTATTATTATTATTATTATTATTATTATTATTATTATTATTGTTATTATTGTTATTATCCATTATTATTATTATTATTATTATTATTATTATTATTATCCATTTTATTATTATTATTATTATTATTATTATCCATTATTGTTGTTGTTGTTGTTGTTCTTCTTCTTCTTCTTCTTCTTCTTCTTCTTCTTCTTCTTCTTCTTCTTCTTCTTATTGCACAATGATATCAAGGTACAAAAAATGGAATGTTCCCATCAGCAGGAAAGTCATACAAGCAAGAATGATGCTCAGGTTGTTCACAACTCAGAAAAATACCAGAACTATAATTACTATAGCTGTTCTCATTGCCTCTCGTGCTCCACGACTGTGAATGTTTAAGAATTTCTGCTCCATATCGATTTCTTGCAAACAGGCCAGGACTGAATACTGTGAATATCCATGAATCTCTGACCTGAGCTAGGGTGAACTTGCTTTGCAAGTCAACTGGAAGAAATTGGGGATTGGTCAGGTGGGGCATTCCCCAAACTTCTATATCAAGTTTTGGTAGTCTTAAATCCACATATCCATTATTGTTATTTGTGTGGGGTTTATATCCCTTGAGGAAAATTCCGTGCTCCTTAAAATACTTCATTGTCTTCTTGTCACCAAGTATTCCTATGTCTGAGGATAGAATACTTAGATCTCCGTCAACATCCCATGGTAGAAGACCATTGAACTTGACAGTTCCTAAAACAGATCCTGTATCAAGTTCAAAGGAAAAGTTGTTCATGTTTGCAAAGTCCTGCAAAAATGCCAGGGCATGTGCATACTGTTCTTGACAACAAACTGGCCACAAATATGAGCGAGTAAGTGTAGAGATGCACTTAAATCCTATATCTTTGCATGAAAATGAATGTTTTACCCCACGAGGAAGAAGTACACGATTCAAAACCCACTTTTTGGCAAATGCCAGCCACAACTTTCTTTCTTTTCTTTTGGCATATGAAGAATAGTCAGTAGTAAAATACATGGCATCTGGACAACCCATTATTGATGTACCACTTGTAGTTAGACTGAGAAACAAATCTTCAAAAACAACTTCATTACTAAGGTTTTCATCAAACTTCAACATTGATTTCCTGGCAACAAATGGACCTTGTACATAATCACAGTACATGCATTCATTCCTGGAATAGAAATATCCTTCCTGGTATTCCAGGACATAATTCTTCATGGTGCTCTGATAGCAACCCATTTTCCAATGACCAGATAAATTCCTGTACGAGCCGCCTGCTACTCCAACATTTGGTATTTCACTAATAACACGAATCTGTCTTTGAAGCTGAGAGAGCCAGGAGAAGTGAACCACATCACGTGCAATCAAGACGTAAGGTGTGTATGCCTTATTGATGAGCATATTCCAGGTTTGCCCTACGTTTGGTCTTGCTGAATTACTCTGCTTGAATACTTTAACATTTTTATACTTTTGAGAGTCTTAAAGCGTTGCCTGCTTTGAGCTGCCACATACACATCGACAGTTGGATAAGCTTCCATTGTCCCATTTAAAACATAGTCGAGTTGTTGGAAATCATCTTGAGAGTAGGTTACTGCATTGATGAGAATCGTGATGACTGATTTGATTGGCTTAGCATTCGTGCAGTTTGTCATTGCCCATCCTTTAGCATAATATGGGTAGCCTTCCTTTGATCCTTTATACACTTCTGGACACACATCTAAAGTTGATATCCCTTTACGAGCTTGAGGCTTAGTACTGGGTTTACTTATTAGTATTCTGTCATCCAATCGATGTAGAATCTCTTCCATGTGCATGAGTAGTTTAGGAGAAGGCCCCGCTTTGTTTTTAGCTGCCAATCCAACCAATTCCCAATGAATTTGCTGAAGTTCCTTTGCCAGATTCCGGCGAAATGCAGTGTTATCACACCTAAGTGATATTTGTAATCAGTTTATCAGACACTCCGTCAGACACATAGATATATCCCGGCGTAGTCAATCGAACGTTCGGTAATCGAATCCAATCGAACCCAGTCATTCGATTGGTTTGGATTGGGTTCGGCAATCGAACATAATCGAATTCTCCCAAAAAAATTGCCAATCGAACACAATCGAACGTTCAATAATCGACCGTTTCTTTAATCGAACATAATTGAACTACTGGGTCATTTTTTTCATCTTAAAGTCCCCGAAACCAAAGTGAAGCTGGTTTCAGATTTTTGGTGTCAGGTTTTTAACTCAGATTATTGGTTCTGGTGTCAGGTTTTTTCCGGGGGGCGCGACGGCAATCAGCCTTCATTTCGCTCTATCTCTTGATAAACGATTCGAAATACAATCACATGTTACAACACCTTAGAGACTGGGCATTAGCCGCTCCTGAATACATTCTTAGTGTTAGACTTTCACATAAAAGGAAATAAATAGCGGTGTCAGATTCTTTGGTGTTTGATCTCTATGTTGTACTCACGTTGCTCTAAATAAAACATTGTCACGCTGATCCCCAACTCTATAAGACCTATCCAAAGAACATTACACACTTACACTATGTAATCTCTCACTTATTTATCAACTTCATAGTCAACATCTTTCAAAACGAACAAAATACAACTTGTTGAACGTGACTCTGAAAAAATCTGATTCTAAAATCTGACAGCACGCGATACTTGTCCGTTTAGAAAGATTTTCACTGCAAAGTCCATACAACTTGAAGTATCTCGACTGTACTACATAAAAACCGATACAGGTTCTTTATTTGAACAGAATCTCAAAATCGCACGCTGTAACGTGAACCTTGTTGAACGTGACTCGGACTGCAAAAATCTGATTCTAAAATCTGACACCACGCGATACTTCTAAGTGCGTGATAACCTTAATAATAAAGGTAATAGACCCAGTTACAGTATAAGAATATCCCAACTCTCTGTTCAGTACTAGTAAAAGGCTCTGGCCGGTTGGTTTGCTGTTGTTGATGTTTTTTTGTGTGTTTCAGTTTACTTTTTCCCAGTTGAAACTTGCGTTCTTTAGCCTTGGCTTACGTGTTACTAGATGGCAGAAATCTTCCGATTTTAGACTGCAGTACTTTTTATGGCATTTTATTTTCACCTAGGAAAATCGAACTAATTCGATTGATTGTGAGTTCGATTGGTTCGATTGTGTTCGGTAATCGAATTCTCCCAAAAGTTCTGGTTCGATTCTGTTCGATGGCGGCCGAACCAATCGTAAAACAATCGAACGATTGGGTTCGATTGGATTCGATTGATTTTTTGTTCGGTTTTGTTCGATTGACTACGCCGGGATATATGCAATAACTTACCTTCTATTGAATGGAATTAGATAGAGTAAAACCAATAAAGCACATAAAGCAACGACCACTACAAAAGTATAACGATAACGCTTTACGATCCTTGCCATTGTTGTTAAGTCGCACCGCTTGTCACAATCATGAGACCAGACGAAAGAGGAGACGAAGCACTCGGTTTAATTGCTGCGAGCTGCGAGCCATCAGGCGAGCAGCATCAAACGCTACAACAGATCGAGTATCTGTCTGTTTCTCTGTTAGTACCTACGGAAAATCCTATTCGTTGTAAGTATAACTATTTCTATTGGTCCATACGGAGATTTCAATTCGTCGTAAGTATCAAGATTTATATTGGTGGTAAGTATCACGTGATACATCGTGAGTTTCACGTGATCACAGCACGAGATTTTTGCACACTGCTGTTCTTCGTTGTCCTGACTGGTGAGTATTGTTTATCCTATGAGATGTCATGTCAAGTATTACCGAGATATGAATACAAATAAACTGCTTGATCGACCGGAGTGACAGACATGAACGCATGAACGCACACATAAACTTTATTAACGTGTCATGACTTCTAGCATACCACAAGTGGTACACTAATCGGGGACACTTAATTAAGACATAATTACATTTACAAATAGATATATAAAAAGGAAAAACGCCCATCGAAGGTCTGTTTGGCGTCACACATTTGAACTCTGAATACACTTCAAAAGTTTACTTCGCATCAATAAAATGCCTCAATTCTGTTTCTCAACTTATAAGCTCTAATTTAGGCTAAGTTTGATAGTTCCTTGTTACGTAGAACCCGAGATATGAATACAAATAAACTGCTTGATCGACCGGCGTGACAGACATGAACGATCGAAGCGTCTGTTTGGCGTCACACATTTGGAACTCTGAATACACTTTAATTCGAAAGTTTACATGTACTTCGCATCAATAAGCTTCAAGGCAATGTTTGGTGATTAGTTGGCCGATTAGTTTTTAATAACCTGTATTGTGTCGGTCTTACTGATATTTTCAGTCAAACGCGTTTGCCGCGGTTTTTTTTTCCAAACGCAACGCACTCGCAAAATAAACGCGTTTTTTGGTTCGCTTTATTCTGATCGGTACCGTACAACGACAGACAAACATGTTCGGCTCAGCAGCACTTCACTTGCAAATGCAACGACTAGTATTTAACCTTTGTTTGCAATATGCATTGTCTTCTGAGCCGTCACGGTGGTTCACGGTAATGAAATACGGACAGGGGTGTTAGTAAAGTGAGAAACGATGGACCGCGGAACGGCGGAACAGGCGGAACTCCCGGAACCTGCGGAACACCCTCAAAAAATCATTTTGGGAGCATTTATAACAAAAAAAAACGTCTATAGCCATTCAGAATAGTTTTCTGTGCACTATGGTAACAATTCACTTTCATTTTCGTAATGTAAGAGCCTAACTAACATTTGTAATATTTAATGTGACGATAAACTGTCCAGATATTCCATGTTATAATTCATGAGTTGGTAGATTGGTGCATGGTTTGACTCATAAAAACTCCACTGCATGTTAGTAATACTTTCTTTTTAGTTAAATAGGTCGTGGCAAGCACAAATTAAGCTTAATAATAATACTAATAAATCACTTCTAGAGCGCACACTTCTACTAATTGCCCGTGGCGCTTTGCATTGATACGAAAATATAATGCAAAAATAATAATAAATGTGCTTATATATACCAACTGAACAGTGAAATCACAGGCTTACCACCCTCTGTTTGTGTATTGGGCTTCCTGTGTCTTATCTGATCGGTCGTTTCTTTCTCTCTCTCGGGAGCTCGCTACACTCTGTCCCAAAACTCGCTAAAAAAACCATTCTAATCGCTAAACAAACCAATACAGGGCTCAAGTAGATATTAATCTTTGTTTTGAAAGCAGTTTTAGAAATTCAAGATATCAAAAGGACAGGATTCTAGAACTGAATTCACGGCCATATTCCATATTTCGGCTTTATCTTCCAACAACCGATATCACATCGCTGGTCAGTAAGAAATTGTACAGAGCGCAGGGAAAAGCGACAGCGTATGTTTTGGCGGCAAAACAACATCTACATCTGGAGATCGAAAGCAACTTTTTATATCTTCCTCTTGCTAACAGGACAAGCTGACACGGGAAAAACTTATCATATAAAAATAATTTTTCATCGTCTGAAGAATGTGCAAAAAACGTCGCTATAATCTGTTCGAGTGGAGTTTCTGCCACAGTGTACGTCGACTTGGGATTGACTGACACAACCTGAAACTCGGGTTAATTTTACGGCCTTGGAACTGCCGATCTGCCATGGAATCTCGTTGTGAATCGTACTTTGGCAAACAACTTTGTGTGTGAGATAGTCAACAGCGTCGACGTGATAATTTAGGATGAGATACAATGTATGTTCAAAACAAGACTCACGGTTCCACTGGTGGGGCTACCTTGTTTACATGTTTCACATTCTTCGCATATTTGTGTCCACTGGTCTGGTCCCACGCATTAAAATGGCGTCTTTTGAGAAGCTTCACCGTGTTCGTAGGAGCCTCACGTCGGCTAATCATTGCAGATTTTCAATCAAGTCACCAATAATTTTAGGAAATTTACCTGTCTTTCAGGATATGTGGTCGAAATTGATGTGCGATCGAGGTATGTGCTCGAGTTTTGGCGAGAAGTAAAGCTAGTTGAGTTCGGATCGCTCGAACAGTTTCCTCCCTTGTCTCCTTCTTACTCTTACAGGGGTATTTTCGTGAAAAACGCTCTAATGGCGCTGAAACGCCGTCACAGCATCGAAAGTAGTAAGAACAACACATTAATGAAAAAAAAGTTTTATTATTTACGAAAAATCTTGAAATACGGGGGGATGTTTTAAACAACGGTCTTCACAGATAATGAGCTTGGGCTCCCTGTGGTTCCAGGTAGAAAAGGGAAGCTTTCAAGCAAAAATCAAACTCGTATACAACTTCGAAATCCACACGGACGGTTGAGAAAGCCCCCACACTTCCACAGGGATCCCAATTCTACTCTGGTCCTTAGTATGTACTGGTTCAATCCGGCAAAATGTGCATAGGATATCTGATACGACTATTCACCTCATGGCATATCGTGTGTCACAGCGTGACTCTTGTTGTCGCTAGTGCATTGTAACGTATAGTAAGCGTATATATTATCAGCGTTCAAGTTACCAACCCACAAAAACTGAAAAGAAGAAAAAAAGCGTTCTCCCTTTGCTAAAATGTAATCATTATAACGTGATCCGCTATTTATTTACTTATTTATTTACTTATTTGGGCTTGCAATTCTGTCTGAAAGTGTATTTCTAACAGATGTTTGTGGCTTGGTAAGAACTCGTAATTTTATTGATGAGTTTGTGAAATCGTTTCTAATATGCTTGACATGTTTCGCCAGCTGTCAGTCAGTGTTGAAGCTAATTACGTATGCATGCTCTGCTGAGTCACGCAACGAGTGACCAAACGCTGTTTTCTGCACTATTTTCTGAAATTCGTAAATCCAGTTTTGTTTATTTGGGAAATTCGTAAATCCAGGTTTTCGAGTGACAAATTCCAAAAACAGGGTCCAGGTGCACATACCTAACCATTTTTTAACCAAGTTACCCCCCCCCCCCCCCCCCCCCCCCCCCCCCCCCCCCGGGGTCCTATCGAGCTCGAGTCACGCAACGAGACGAGCAAATTTAGAAGCCCGACTTCATGATCACGCTAGAAGAGCGTCTAGTTATTATTATTATCCATTATTACTCGGCTGGGCTGCCTGTGGCAGACGCCGAGTCTTAAAATGGGCTTTTTTCCGGTTAGAGATTCCAGTCCACCCCGGCCACAGGAAGCCCGACAGCAGCATGTCATTCGATTTGATCGTAGTTCCTGCTGAGGTTTGAAAAAGATTGAAAGGATGTATCTTGAAGTTCTTCATCACCTACTTCTCCAAACGCTCACTATGCTAAAGGATGTCAGTGAGCGATTTTGGACCGGGCCGTTCCGCGAACTCAAAGCAATCAAAGAGAAATCAAAGCAAACTATGAGCAAATATGAGCAAATGATGGCTAGAAATGGTAAACAAATGACTACAAATGACGAAACTATGACTAAAAACTTGATTATAAACTCTTGCACTGAAAAGTACTACTCAGATGCTGATGAATACCAGACTCCTGATCAAGCTGAAGAAAACACCTCGACCTTGATGAACGACGACAAGAAATGTTCAACAACAGTCGCCATCTTGGAAGAACACGAAGCAAAGCACAGTCAAAATAATGGCTAATCCTCGGTGTAAGAACCACACAACTGACGTCACGTTTGAACCTCCTTCACTAAATCAGCGCGGCTACGCGGCTACGCGGCTACGCGGTGATCTCATTAATATTCATATATCCTAAGCTCCTATATGAAGTGGCTACGCGGATACGCGGCTACGCGGTGATCTCATTAATATTCATATATCCTAAGCTCCTATATGAAGTGGCTACGCGGATACGCGGCTACGCGGTGATCTCATTAATATTCATATATCCTAAGCTCCTATATGAAGTGGCTACGCGGATACGCGGTGATCTCATTAATATTCATATATCCTAAGCTCCTATATGAAGTGGCTACGCGGATACGCGGCTACGCGGTGATCTAATGAATATTCATATATCCTAAGCTCCTATATGAAGTGGCTACGCGGATACGCGGCTACGCGGTGATCTCATTAATATTCATATATCCTAAGCTCCTATATGAAGTGGCTACGCGGATACGCGGCTACGCGGTGATCTCATTAATATTCATATATCCTAAGCTCCTATATGAAGTGGCTACGCGGATACGCGGTGATCTCATTAATATTCATATATCCTAAGCTCCTATATGAAGTGGCTACGCGGCTACGCGGCTACGCGGTGATCTCATTAATATTCATATATCCTAAGCTCCTATATGAAGTGGCTACGCGGATACGCGGCTACGCGGTGATCTCATTAATATTCATATATCCTAAGCTCCTATATGAAGTGGCTACGCGGATACGCGGCTACGTGGTAATCTCATTAATATTCATATATCCTATGCTCCTATATGAAGTGGCTACGCGGATACGCGGCTACGCGCGCGGTGATCTAATGAATATTCATATATCCTAAGCTCCTATATGAAGTGGCTACGAATTTGAACTGAAAAGTGTCAATGAGCTTTTTGCAAACAGTAAGGAGATTGGTCTAAATTTGTCACATTGACCATTTGACTGGATCTGTGATAGGTTTCTTATTATTATCTCTTTTTCACTTATAAAACAATATCTGCCTTTTTTGAGCTGCGCTGTCTAGCATGGTTGTCATACGGCCTCTTCTGATGATGATCTTGCGTCGTTAACAGTAATCATTTAAACTTTGAAATAGTTCTGTGCCTGATTCTTCCTGGGTGTTGGTGTTAAAGTTCTGCAAATGTTCACAATGCACAGATGAATCATTAGCCACTCCAAAGTGATAAAAACTACAGTAATTTTAATTTCTTTCAGCTACATCAAAATGTGACTCAACTGGTGGTGTGATGTTTATTTGTTTCTTTTCTTTCTCTTGCTCTTTAGTAGAACGAAGCAGCTTGTATTCACGTCATCGCGTCCCTGTCTTGCTCTAATAGAACGAAGCAGCTTGTATTCACGTCCATAATCAATTCAACGTGTCCCTGTCTTGCTCTAATAGAACGAAGCAGCTTGTCACGTCAATAATCAACGTGTTCCTGTCTTGCTCTAATAGAACGAAGCAGCTTGTATTCCGACGTCAATAATCAACGTGTTCCTGTCTTGCTCTAATAGAACGAAGCAGCTTGTATATATTTACGTCAATAATCAACGTGTCCCTGTCTTGCTCTTTAGTAGAACGAAGCAACTTGTATTCACGTCAACCGCGTCAACTAATCAACGTGTCCCTGTCTTGCTCTAATAGAACGAAGCAGCTTGTATTCACGTCAATAATCAACGCCGTCCCTGTCTTGCTCTATAGTACCCTGCGAGCAGAGCCGTCTTCTTTTATCCTAGCTCTATAGTAGAACGAAGCAGCTTGTATTCACTGCGCTGCGTTGACGTGAATACAAGTTGCTTCGTTCTACTAGAGAGCAAGTTAGACAGGGACACATAGTCATAGTCAGGGAGCATGTGTAATCCCGTGGGAATTTTGTGCTGAAAGCAAGCCACCTATCTAGATGTGTTAAGGGGACACTAAGGAACAAGAAACATGTTGTCGGCAATTTTGTAACTCGTACCGACGGCCGCTACGGAAGGTTTAAAATGTGACGTATATGGCCCAGCATGGAAACGAGGCTGGTCCATAAAATGCGATATAACCATCGTTAATTGCAACAAATCGTTACCGAACTTACTCATACTTTACATATAAGTGTATCTGACACAACTAAGAAACTTTTAAGTAACAAAGCTGGTCACGTGAGCATGACAGCATGGAAACGAGGCTGGATCATAAAATGCCCTATAACTTATTTTGAATTGGATAAAATTTATCCAAATTCACCCAAATCAATGACATATGTGATCGTTACACTACCAGACCGTAAGCTGTACATTCTAGACTGCGATCGGGTACGTTATATTGGTTTAGGGGAGTCACGTGATTAGCATGGGAACGAGGCTAAGGTACAGACACTTTCGCCATGTATGTGGATTTCATCAAAAAATGATATCACATCATTTCATAGCGTACGACCGTTGTCGAACCTTTGTCGTGTTCTTTTTACAAAAACTTAGACAAATATGTCCATTGAGAAACAGTGAAACATGGTGCCATCCGAGGAAAACATTGATCATGTCACTGTAAGAGAACTCGTACTGCCCGACAGCTTCCTTGGCAGACCATGACGTCCCGCACAAAATGGGAGTGATCTTCCTTGAGGTCAACCATTTTGTCATTGGCTATCACTTGTAGTCTTCCCCACTAGTGGTCCATGTAAGAAGCGCTTGCGTTTTTTATTGGGGACCAAGATGCTGCATTTTCTTGACTGGATCCTTTCTTTTACGAAGTGACCAAACAACTCGTTTCCAATAGTGCTTTGCTCTTTCCTCATGCAGAGAATGGATTCGTGAAACGTCGGATGCTGGTGACCAATTTCTAAATGTTCTTCTCCAGTGGTGCAACCTTACAGAAGTAGTAAGGTGGTGATGATGTGTCGGTGTCTTATAGATGAAGTACCCGCCACCTGTTTTGCTTTCTCTGCTAGACTCTGGCGTTGGAGTTTACCAACTAAAGTGCCCCGCCTTCATTGACCGGTTGATGTGTTTCAGGGCATTATCTGCACCAATTGCACATAGTTCTTATTCACAACCCAGTTTCCTTGCCGAAACTCCTCATAAATCTCTGGATGCGTTTCATGTAACATCTGCATCTCTGCTAAGTAGACGGGAATCACGGGCATAGTTCAGCCTGTTGCATGTGAAAAAGTACTTGGTGAATTCCTCAAGAGCTTCTCGATTCGAATCGAACCACTCGGATAAATGATATCATATATTATTATTATTGACAATCCTCGTGTACTGACAACCTTAATCAATGGAATATTGTCTTTGGCTAGCATCAAATACCCTCATTCTCTCCACGATTTGGCATGTACCTCTTCTACTCATTCCTTGGAACCATCAGCTGAGTGCAAACATCAACAAGCTCAAGACTTTGCTAACTGCTCAAGACACTGCAGTACGAATTCGGATCTTGCTGGGAAAAAAAAGATTCCTGATACATTACGAACAGTGTCTGTAGGGTAATCAGGTGAGCGGTCTGCCCTCTCTTTACGTGGTTACCATCAATGATTTGTTTGACCGTTGTTGGACCGTACAGTTCTGATTCTATCCAGCACATGTCAGTCCAGTCCACTGTTGAACGTTCCGATTGTTCGTAGTTGGGCCATTCGGCTATATACAGTTCGATGGGATGGAGTATAAAATGACTTGGATCCTGTGGCGAGCCATTTGCAGCTTCTTTGCCAGTTGGTAGAGCCCTGTGTCAAGTGAAATGACTGTCTTCCTACTAAGTCGGATCTACCACCTTTTTCTTGATCTTCTGGGCCTGCAATAGAACACAGTAAGGTCTGCCATTCGTGCGCTGGTGCAGCAGCAGCAATCAGAGGTGGTGCTCCTACTCGTGTCACATGCACAGGCATTGCATTACTGATCAGTGAGTTAATTGTATCCAGACCACACCAGGATTGTTGTACTCTTTGCAGGCTGATTCTCCAACTGCCCTAGAGTGCTCACGATATTCGTTTGTGTTCCTGTCACTTGCGTGCTGTCAATTGGAGTTCTGGTCAAACTACGCCCGAGAAGCCATGCCAAATATTGCATCCTGACTCTTACCGGAAGTTCATTCTCAGCAAACAGACCAAAACCATGGGTAAACAGGACTGAAGGGCTTTGAAGGAGGCTTAGGACATTCAAGGAGGCTTGTAATTGACTCAGGAAGCTCTTTAATTCAGTTGAGCGACTCTGGTCTGGGGTATCGACGTTCAAGTCTGGTTTCTTGTCTTCAGGGACACTCCTTTGCTGTTCCATGGAAGGTGTG